>CM040621.1:91256052-91269555 GCA_022817965.1 Solanum lycopersicoides
TAGTGAAAAGCATTTTGTTAAGTGATTTTGAAGGTTTAAGTGGGAAAGTTAGCTTCAAGAATGGCACGTTATATCAAAAACCAACCTTTAGGATCATAAATGTGATTGGCAAAAGCTACAGAGAAGTGTCATTTTGGTCACCAGAGTTTGGTTTTTCTGAGGTTCTTGGTGAACACAATGGGGTGAAGTTGAAAATTGGCAACGGTTTAGGAGCGGCTCTGGGGTCAATTGTGTGGCCTGGTGGTACGCAAACTGTCCCAAAAGGGTGGATAATAGGTGGCCTAAAAAAACCACTTAGGATTGGGGTACCTGCAAGGGGTGCATTTACTCAGTTTGTGAAAGTTAAATTTAACCATGAGAGGAATGAGATTCTGATTGGTGGATTTCGGTTCATGTTTTTCAAGCAGTAGTGAGGGAACTTCCCTATTATCTGCCCTATGATCTTGTTCCCTTCAATGGTACTTACGATGAAATGGTGGTAGGAGTTTCTAACAAGGTAAGCATGATGACTCTTTAACTTGGCATTTCCTAATGAACTCTGGTCTAATTTTTCAGATTTTGGAAGAAAGTTCAGATCTATTTTTATCATACAAAATATTTTAATTTACTCTGTTTTACTTTGGCGTCATTAACAAATTGTAATTGTGGTTGACTTTAAGGATCTCCAACGTGAACTGGGTGGATTCCACGTGTCAAAATACTTCAAGAAAATTGTCTATCTATTTATTCTCACTCCTGGATTTCACAAGAGCCTTTGGCTGGTGGTAGACATTTTGAGTTTTCCAGAGGAGGAGCACTTGGTTACTTCCGTAGTACAATGACTAAAGATGCAGATAGAATATCTGCTCTTTAGGAAGGGTGATAAAGGTGCTTGTAAGGATTGTAAGGTTATCCTGTGTGAGGATCTTATGACCCAACATAAACTCAAGATGATGGATTTGGAGATCAAGAGGGAGAGGAAGAAGAGGGTCATGAATGATCAGTTAAGAATCAAATGGGGTATCTTGACCATGGCCAGTGCCCTAGAGGTGGTAGAGAAGTTGATGGCTATGGTGCTTTGGGAATAGTGGGGATGCAACCATTATGTGAATTGGATTGCTAGTTGCATTAGGGAAGTGGCTAGAGATGCGCCGGGGTCTCAAGAGGGATTTGGTGGGTATCGAGAGGACTAGTGGTGGAATGGAGAAATCCAAGAGAAGGTTGATGTAAAGAAGGCGGCGTCCGCATAATGGGTGGAAAGTAAAGACAAGGAGGAAAAGTCAACGAATAGGCGAAGATATAAAATGGCGAGGAAGGAGGCAAAGTTAGTCGTCGCAAGGGGAAAAGGGCAACTTTAGAACGCATGTATGTTGGATTACAGGACAAGAGTAGGTTAAGAGGTTGTACAAGTTATCTAAGGCGAGAGAGAGGAGGGCCCATGACCTAGACCAAGTAAAGTGCATCGAGGTTGAGGACAACAAAGTACTGGTAGAGGAGGCACTCATTAGGCGGATATGACAATCATACTTCTATAAACTCTTGAACGAAGAAGACGAGAGAGAAATTGTGTTGTAACAGTTGGAGCACTCAAAGAAGCATCATGATTAAAGGTATTGTAGGTGTATAAAGGTTGAAGAGGTTAAGAGTGTTATTATTAGGATGCATAGGGATAGAACGACCATGCTAAATGAGATTCCGGTGGAATTTTGGAAGAGCTCAGACTGGATAGGCATGGAGTGGCTAACTAAGTTGTTAAATGTTGATTTCAAGACGGCGAAGATGCCTGAAGAATGAAGATAGAGTACAATGATTCTGTTGTACAAGAACAAGGGTGACGTTCAAAGTTGTAACAACTATAGGATATCAAGTTGTGGTAAAGAAAGGGTTAGGAGGGGTGTGGCAATTTCCGAGAACCACATCGAATTAATATCGGGGCGCTCAACTATAAAATCATTCATCTCGTAAGGAGATTTGTGGAACAACATGAAGTAAGGAATTACTTATATATTGCGCTCATCGACTTAGAAAAGGCTTACGACAAAGACCTAAGGAAGGTTCAATGGAGTTGCTTGGACTGTGGGAGGAGACTCAGAACACTTCCCAATTTTGATGGGGTTGTACTGGGGATCAACCCTTAGCCCATCTTTGTTTGTCTTGATAATTGATATATTAACACGAAAAATTCAAGGTGAGATGCCATGTTGTAGTTACTTGTGGATTAGATAGTTTTAAGTTGGAGCATTGGAAACAGACCCTTGAATCTAAAGGATTTAGGTTGAGCAGAACCACAACAGAGTACTTAGGGTGCAAACTTAGTGATATAACATATGAGGTTGATGTGAAAGTAAGACTTTATACACAGGTTGTCCAAAAGAGAGGAAGTTTCACGTATCCTAGGTTTATTATCCAAGGAAATGAAGATACTGGCGAAGATGTCACACACCGTAGGGTGTAAGGTGGATAAATTGGAGGCTTATATCTAAAGTCTCTGTTAATCAGAAGGTGTCATCAAAATTCAAAGGCAACCTCTACCGAGCAGTAGTTAGATCAACTATGTTGTATGGGCGAAGTTGATGGCCAATCAAGAACTCTGACATTCGGAAGATGAAAGTTGTAGAAATCAGGATATTGCGATGGATGTTTAGATATACCAGGAGAGATAAGATTAGAAATGAGAATATTCAAAACAAGTTGAGAGTGACTTCGATAGAGGACAAGATATGGGAAACAATGTTGAAATAGTTTGGGTATGTGAAAAAGAGATGCATGGATGCCCAGTGCAGAGGTGCAAGAAGTTGGCTACGTATGGTTTTTATAAGAGGCAGAGGTAAACCTAGGAAGTATTGGGGAGAGGTGGTTAGACATGACATGGGTAGTTTCAACTTACCAAGGACATAACCTTAAATAAGAAAGTGTGGAGGCCAGGGATTAGGATAGAAGGGTAGTAAGTATCAATGCATTGTCTTATCGTCCGTTCATATCAGTAGTCGTAGTATTGAACATGTAGTTTCTTTTCCTTCAATTTATTTAACTATGTGTTGATTTCTTATACCTTGACTATCGTATGGTTTTGTTGAAGTTCTGTTAGCATCTATTGTTTTTGTTAATATTTGTATATATCTGATTTCTTGTACCTTGACTATCGTCCGCCACTTCTTTTTATGGACTGCTTACACTGGTTTTCCTTGAGTCGAGGGTCTATGTCGGAAACAACCTCTATACCTTTAGGGTAGGGAGGGATAAGGTCTACCTACACTCTAACCTCTCTAGGCCTCACGTTGTGGGACTACACTAGATATGTTGTTATACTTTTGACTATGGTTTACAACTACCATCTATTATACTTCAAGTTGGAGATACGTTAGGGTCAAGGATAATCGATAGGGGTGGATCTAACGTTATGGTACCAGGTTATCTGGACCTCGTTCTTTCAATACAAAGCATAAAATCATGTGTAAAAATTTACTAAAATTGCAACAAATAGTAGATGTGAACCCGTAACTTTAAGAATATAATGGGAACTACGGATGACTTCAAAGTATAATTTAAGGCAAAATTAAGAAATTTCATACAACAGAGTACTTTTTGACCCTTTTGCCTTTAAGATTTTCATCATTATCAATCAGTGAAGTCTGCTGCTTAGAGCTCATTATTGTTAGTTACATCTGCAAATACTTTTACCGATACTTACCAGTTCATGAAATAGAGTCTGAATGCAGCGATAGGTGATACCGATATATTGGCTGAACGCTATGAGTATGCAGAATTTTCACAGCCCTATATTGACTCTGGACTTGTCATGATAGTAACCGAAAGGCCAAGACTCAACAAGCTCCATTTTACTGTTATAAAGGTCTTCAAGCTGAAGCTGTGGATTCTGCTAGCAGTGATGAGCACGTCCACGGGGGTTGTCATCTGGTTACATGAGTATGTAAATGACAACCCGGATTTCAGTGGTTCTTTCCCTCAGCTTATTGGATCCATGCTTTGGTTCTCTGTCACTGTTCTCTCTTTTTCACAAAGTAAGTTTCAAACTTAGAAATACATTATACTTCTCCTTTCCACCTTCTTTGACACTATTTCCTCATTATTTCACACAAAAATCAATGTCACATTTCAATATTTCCTTAAAGAGAATCTTTTATAGAACATGAGTGTGATGACATGTTTAAAGCCACAAGGTTTAAAAGTTTTTATTTCTTTTCTTAAACTATATGCGGAGTCAAACTATGGCAAAAAAGAAATGGAACAAAAAGAGTGTACAATAAGAAAAAGGAATAAAAAATTACTCTTTTACTATCCGAAATATCTTAATTTTACTCTTTGCTATACTCTTATTGTTAGCAAATTGTCTAGTATTTGACCTTGAACCTTAATGGAACTTCACCTGAAGTATAACAGATGGTAATGTACTAATGTTAAATCATAGTCAAAAGTATTTGAGTAAATTCTGAACTTTTTCCTGAAATATTTTGACACATGGATTCCTTCCTAATCCATGTGGAATTTCCTTAAAGTCGAGGGCAAATCCGAGAGGATGTGCCAACGGCAAAGATATTATGATAAAAAATATAACGAAGGGTAAAATGGAACATATTTTGTATAATAGAGAGATAACTTTGGACTTTTCCCTTTAGAATAAAGATATATACAGAACTACTGTTTACACTTTGGTCTAATTTAAAAGCTTATAGTTCCAATTTGGGAAATCATTACAGGAGAATCAATCAAAAGCAATCTATCTCGACTTGTGCTGACTACATGGTTATGTGTAGTTGTGGTTGTTACAGCTTGCTTTACTGCAATTCTTTCCTCCATCATGACAGTTCCTAGGCTGGAACATTCTGTACTAAATGTGGATTATCTACTAAGGACCAATGCTCCAGTTGGTTGCAATGGCAATTCATTTATAGTCAAATATCTAGTAAATTTGCAATTCAAGCCAGAGAACATCAAGAAGATTAGTTCAATCAGTGACTACCCTAAAGCTTTTGAGAAGGGAGAAATTTCTGCTGCTTTCGTTGTAGCTCCACATGCCAAAGTTTTCCTTGCCGAGTACTGCAGAGGTTACACCAAATCAGGACCTGTCTTTAAACTTGGTGGATTTGGTTTCGTAAGATCAAGAATTCATTATTTTAGCTTTTCAGTTTGCCTATCTCCATCTTAACAGATTAATTTCACATATGCTCACTGAACTTTGCTCAGTATAACAGTAAATTTACATCTGTAGTCATTTTATGAACTTTACCTACTATAACAACAAAGTCATTAATCAATTTTCTGTCACCGAGTGATAAGACTTTACCCACTATAACATTGAAGTCATTGAACTTTACAGAAAGTCCCTAGACTGATAGATTTTAAAGTTTCAACAGATAATGTTTAGTAATTATACTTTTATTTTATAGTGGGTTGAGTTCAGTTACTATAATATGACAAAGAAAATTTAGCATCTTTACTATTATAATAGCTATGATTTAGTCATTTTACTTTTATAATTACTTAAATATGACAAAGTATAATTTAGTTACTTAATTACAATGGACAAAGGTGAGTGACCATGAGCAAAATTAACCATTTTGTCAGCCTAAATGTTTAAACTAGTTTCTTTATGACAATTTGATGTTTTCATCTATCAGGTTTTTCCGAAGGGTTCTCCTTTAGCAGTTGATATCTCCGAAGCTGTTCTTAAACTCTTACAGAGTGGAGAGATAAATCAACTAGAAGAACAAATGCTTATGTCAACAAATTGCTCTTCTTCATCAGCTGAGGAACGGGTTCCGGGATTAGGACAAGAGTTGTTCTCTGGTCCATTACTGATTTCAGGTGTTATATGTGGAATTTTATTTTTGATCTCAATCGCTCGTTTAGTCAGAAAACACTGGCTATATTTAAGCTCTATAATTGCAAATAGTGCAAATATAGTTCTTAGATGGACTTCTCTGGTTAAAAATTGCAACACTGTGATTGACCAAAGACCAAATATTCAGCAGAATGGTGAAATTACAGAGGTTTTTTGATGGAGCAGAAGCTGGCAAAACATCGACAGCCATTGATCAACAGCTACTTTTCTCTTGTCTAATAAAAATTCTAATGTGCTCTTTGTAAATATATAATTTTCTTCCTTATATATAATTTTTGTATCATTTCACATGTACTGTATCCTATTTCTGAAATAAACGCACACACATAGCATTACAGACATGAATCAGTAAACAATTCTAACATTAGCAGATTCTGAAAGAGAAGCAGAATTGAAACCTTACTTCACAGAACGAAGAATCAAACTCGGTTCCTCCCAATCGACCTAACCCTCTCCATCTCCAACTTCATCACCGGAATCATCCTCACCGGCTGATAACGTCTCCGACTCCGGCGAAATCATCGGCTGCTTTACCATTTGCGGAAGAGGATAAGGTTAAAGAAGTAAGCTTGACCGCTTTATTGGGCGGGCTGGATTCTGAATATTCCGATATTGGATCCGGGATTCGGGTCTTGTTACATTACATTCCAATTGATTCAAAATTTCCTCAATTTTTTTATTTTACTAACATAACAGCTCTATTTTAAAAAACTTATAACAATTATTAATTTAACTTTATTTTTTTATATAATGAATATAAAAATCGGATCTAACTTATAAAGTACTATACTTTAATATAATTATTTCATATAATAATTTTTTCGATATTGAATATGTATTTTTCTATTAGAATTGAAAAGACAAATAATAATATTACTTTGAGTCATTATATGTCAGGATCATTATTTTTTATGAATCAACATGGATAACAAATTAAAACTTTAAATTAATTGAGCCTAAATCATAAATTCAAATACCTATTTAATCAAGACATAACGAGCCTATTTTAAATTTTATTTGGACTTAAATAGAAAAGAAAAGTTAAATTTATTACTTATGTGAGTGGATTATAATTTATAATTTTTCTTTTTCCTTTTAACTTTAGTTAAACCGCTGAGTTAGTATTTTCTTTAATTAAACATAAAAGTAAATTTCTCGAAAAGAAAGTATGGTTTTTATTTATTTTTTCTTTGTTTAGACAAAGGTCGCTTATCATTTGATTTGGACTCGTAATATAGTCCAAGTTGACCTAATTAAATAAATGAGTTATATTAATGTAAATTAAACCCAAAATGAGCTGTAAATAAAGATGTTAATCATCTTATAAGCACGGAAAGTTATTTAAACAAGTTAAACAAACATATATATGTATATATTAAATAAATATTTTATATCAATTCATTGAGTATTTTATACATGTCTTTACATACTCTGATCTTATCAGTAAATCATACTCCTTCCATTTCATATTAATTTAATTTTTAAGGTATTTTTTATTTTTTAAATTAATTTAATTGTTCCATTTTTGAGACTATTTTTATGTTGTTTTTCCAATTTTAACCTGCATTCATTGGTATTGGAATTAATGATTAATTGATATTTTAATTATTTTAATCATAAATTTGACAATGATTAATAAGGATAAAAATGAAAAACTATATTAAATTTATGTCTTAATTTACTTTTCTTAAAGGGTATGAAATGCCTCAAAAATTAAGTTAATATGAACCGGAGAGAGTAATTAATAAATATTTTTTTTATTTTTATCTCACTCGTAACTCAACCATGATAAATTTGTATTATTTAATGTTCATAAGTAGGGGTGTTCATGGTTATAGTTAACAACCAAATCAAACCGTAATTCGAACCAAATCGATTAAAGAATCGATGGTTTAGTTTGGTTAGGTTTGGTTTTAAATTTTTAAAATCGATACTATTTGATTTGATTTTGGTTTTACTAAAAAACAACCTCAAAAATAACCAAACCAAACCGATAAATTAGATTAAAATTTTATAATTATTTATATATTATTCATAAATAAATTAAAAATATATTGTTAAATTTTAATTAACTTAAGTCTTTAACTTTACCATTTATTCCAGCCTAACACTTTAGCCAAGGTATAAAAATCTCAAATCCAAGTTCATCAAAATTCATTTTAGTCTTTATTTACTGTACTTCACATAAAATAGTCACACTTTATCTTAAATAAATCACTTTGTTCGTGTAATGATAACTCTAATATTGCTTAATTGCTTGACTGAACCGACATTAATTTTCCTGAGATTGTTCATGTACTTGGTGTTTGTATCTGTCGAGATATGTACGTCCTCAAAAAAAAAATTATTAATTTCAAATCAAATAAACCAAAAAAATGAACCAAACCGAACCAAATTGACAATAACCAAAGTCGATGGTTATTTTTTCGTTTGATTTAATTTGGTTTTAAAAATTTTAAAAATCAACTAAATTGATTTAATTTTAATTTTAATTAATATTCAATCCAAATCGAACTACGAACATCTTTATTCATAAGTTATTGACTAGAGGTAGTTCTACTATTTACGTGTAGATTCGTGGGCCCTTACAGATTCTAGATGGCCCAAAAATATCGGAAATACTCCATACTTAATTAGAATGATACAAAATTAAACAAATTAACATGTAAATCAAGAAATCAAACAACTTATCCAACAAGTATTGAACAAATCCTGAGGAAGATCCTTCATGAATTTCTAGGTTTGGTAAGCGTGACGGAATGGTATAGAGAAGGATATTTTATTAAATTATAAGTTTTATATTATTTTATATAAATGGCTAATTTTAATAATTATTTTAGTATAAATAGTGTAAAATAATTGCATACTAATAAATATTAATGATCAAATTTGAGATAAAATAAATCTGTTTTTACTTCAGAATTATTATTCTTATCTCACTAACTGAATGACCCTTTAGAGACTTAATCCTTTTTGTGTGACAATGATCTAGTAAGCGGCAGAGCCAAAAAATTGTATCCAAATATTAAAGTGAGTATGATCTTCTTAAAAAGTTGAAAAAAGAGTTGATATACATTAATGAGATTCAAACACATAAATACTTTAAGTTTACATGTCTTTGTTTTTTCAAGGCGCCTTAAACCACTGGACATCGTATTGTTGTGTCAAGGTGTCCAGAATATGTTATTTAATCACTTTGTTTATCATTTTCTTGTATATACAATATAATTTTTCAAACCCTGACATGAGTATAGCTACGCCACTGGATCTAGTGAAATGAAGTAAGTGAAACATATTTTAATTAAGTCTCAGTAAAAACAAAAATAAAATAAAAGCATTAGGTGATTTTTCCTCATATATTCAGACTTTAGTAGACAAAATTACATGATATAAATATTAATAAGAATATATAATAGATATTTAGTGAAATACTCGAGGATTTATATGCGTGGCGCGAATTTGAAGTTGATGAAAATTATACTAACACATAATTTACACAAGATTTGTTGAGTTGATGAACTTGCTATATTGGTGTAGTAGTGATTAGTGACATGTATATATTATATTAACCCACTAATTAGATTTGTTGAATATAATTTGCAATATTACTTGACTAGTATACACCGACCTTATTATGTCCAGTCAGTTTGAATAAGTCCTAACGAAGATTATTTGAAAAAGTCAAGTTTATATATTTCCTTTTAAAAGTCTTTGTCCTTCTGCAATTGGGCTGGGGACCAATGAAATATGTGAAAGATTATAGAAATTCAAAGATACAAATTTCAAACAGACACAAAGAAAATATATTATAATTAGTGATTCTTTTCATATACCTAAAACTTCAGGAATAATAATATTGATAAATGATATCGGTAGGAGTTAGCAAATAACTGATACTAAGATGTAATTTAAAAGGAAAACAAAAAGTCAAGGAACATATATTGAAGATAAAAATTGAGGTCACTTAAAATGGTTTGAATATATTTTACGTCGATTTATAGATATATCAAGTTGTAGGTGTAAAATTATAGCAAGTGAAGGTGTTAAAAGGGAACGAAGTAGACCTAAAATCATATGGAAAAAAATGATCTCGAAAGACCTTCAATATTTTATATCAATACAGACTTAGCTAAAGATAGAATACAATGAAAGAAAAAGATCTATATAGGTGATAACTGTTGAGAATATAATTAAATAATAAAAATGTATTTTCTCTAACAGTTTAAGTAAGTTTTTAGATGGCATGGCCACACACTTTAATATAGTATTAGAGATTCAGGTCCACACAGGAAGGACGTGTTAAAAATATAATTAAATAATAAAAATGTGCTCGATTTCTCTAACAACCTAAGCTTTTAGATGAAATGGTCACACATTTCAACAATTAACTACTAGTTGTGGATAAGTTTTAGACTCGACAAAACTTTTATTATTATTATTTAGTGATGAAGACTTCGTATAACCGATTTCAACTTGTTTGAAATTGAGACATAATTATTGCGGCCCTTCCTTTAGCCCCCTTCATATATGACACATCAACTGCCAACCAATAGTCTAGCCATAGCAATATGAGAAGTGCTACTACTAACATTGTCTTCTCCTTGTTGGTCTATTTTTTATTGTTTGATCATGTAGTATTTTCATTGGCTTATAACAAAAATGATGTTAATGATTCAATATATGATGATTGTAACATCAACATGATAATATGGAGAATAGGAGCAATTATTAATCCAACAACAAGAGTTGGCAAAGAGCAAAAGATAGCTATGGAAATGGCTGTTGATGATTTCAATGCCCAAAATTCCAAATGCTCACAGTTAGGTTTCAACTTTGCTTATTATTCTCATGGCCCTGCAGCTTCTCTTGGTAAATTTTTACTCACTCTCTCTCTATATATAATACATATCTTCTTTATTTTCTTTACGCGTAAAATATAATGTTAAATATACTAGTTAATTATTTAGAAAAAAAATCATTTTATTCGTATATTTGTACAAATTATAAAATTAAGAATTTATAAATTTTAGATCTTCGATCGAACCCATTTTGATATAGAGGAAATGAGGAAGTGATCATAAGTCCTCGCAAGCTCATAAGGAGTCGTTTTGGTTCACACTTTCACCTATATAGGAAAATTAATCTTTGTATAAAACTTGTTGTATCAAACAAGTATATTGTTATGGTAATTTTAAGTATAAATAACATGTGTATATCATATATGAAAAAGTTTATAAATGAGTAAATTGTTATTACAAAGTAATTTATACTAATTAGTTCATAAAGAGAAGAGGAGAGAGTAAACAAGATTTTTAGATACTCAAAAGTCATAGTACTTGTTTATACTGGTTAGTCATACCATTCAAGAAATTGTGTTTTGATTCACGAAATAAGGTAAAATATCTTTAAATTAAATTTGTGATTAAATTTTTACGTTATTTGGTTAAAGTTAATTTATTCCACGTTATTCTAACACACTTCCCTATCAAAGATAAATTAGTGCGAAAATCATAATTCCAAAATTATAAATAACTTAATCCGCAAACCAAACAATCTCACTAATCAAGAGTATATATTTGTTTATACTATTAAGTAGTTATCCTTTCACATCAAAGTATAAAAAAAAATTAATGTGTTCGAACTACCACTAGACTTGACTATTAGACTCTAACTACCCTATAGCCTATACCTCCTATTGGTCAGTTTGCTTTGGTTCTATGTATTATCATGTTACAAATTTTAAATACATCATTTTGATTTTAAGTCTTTAACGGTTCAGTTATCAATTTAACCAATAAGAAAATGCTTACAAAAATATATATAATATCTCTAACAAATTTAACGTGACAAAATAATAATGTAACTTTACAACAACTCATAAAATAAAAACAATATATGAGTGAAACACAAAGAGAAATTAAGAGGAATGAGGTTCTTACTTTAGATTTTGACGTTTTGTATAATATGAAGTTATGAAATCAAAGTCACTTTGAAGTATGAATTGATGGTTAAGGGCAAAGACAGTTACAACTAACTAGTAAGGTATTGAAATTAATATTAATATTTATATTCAGGTAAAAGTAGTAAATTACTACAATCTTAATGAGTAATCGGCTTTACTCAATAACTCAATATTAAAAATAAATATCGAATCCATAAGGTGATTTTTTTTTTATAAAACCATTTGAAAATTCGTTAACCCAATAACTATAAACCAATAATATATTTTTGACTCTTTTAATTGATCACTTCGATTTTTGCACATCTCTAACCTCCTTCTTAAATGGTTGACATTTTGATTTTGTATATGTGTCATCTAAAAACTTAAACGATATATATTGAATTGTTTAATATGTAAAAACTATGTTAAAATGACTGACTTTAAAATTTTGCAGCAACTTATCTTGCCAAGAATAAGCAAGTACATGCCATTCTTGGACCATTGACACACCAAGAAGCTGCTCTATTTTCTAACTTTGATGATGAAGCCTACAAGGACATTCCCATTATTTCTCTAACTCCAGCTGCCACCTATTCGACAATATTACTCACAGAACCAACTTCACTAATCCATATGAGTAATGATGTTAAATTCCAAATGCAATGCTTTGCTGCATTAATTGGACATTTCAAATGGAGAAAGGTGATAGCTTTATATGAAATTAGTAACAGTTTCTCCAATTTGGATTTTGGGCTAATCACTCACCTCTCTGATTCACTCAAACTTGTTGACTCTTCTATTGAATATCATTTAGCTTTTCCTCCTTTGTTCTCTGTTTCAAATGCAAAATCTTTCATTCAAGAAGAACTGGAGAAGTTAAGAATCAAGAATGTTAAAGTTTTTGTGGTGGCACAATGTTCTTTACACTTTGGTTTGGTTCTTTTTGAGGTGGTAACAGAAATTGGAATGATGGGGAAGGATTATGTATGGATTGTTTCAGATAATATGGCAAGTCTTCTTGACTCTGTTGAACCCTCTGTTTTACTGAACATGCAAGGTGTAATTGGTTTTAAGGCAAATGTTAATGAAAAAACTGAGTCTTTTAGAGAGTTTAATGTTAAGTTCAGGAGAAAGTACAGATCAGAATATCATGAAGAAGAAGAAGGGTATCCAAGTCCTAGCGCATATGCTCTCAAGGCTTATGATGCAACATGGGCAACTGCTAAAGCCATGGAGAAGTTATCCAGAAGTGATTCAAGTGAACTAGTGAAAAGCATTTTGTTGAGTGATTTTGAAGGTTTAAGTGGGAAAGTTTGCTTCAAGAATGGTATGTTATATCAAAAGCCAACCTATAGGATCATTAATGTGATTGGCAAAAGCTACAGAGAAGTGTCATTTTGGTCACCAGAGTTTGGTTTTTCTGAGGATCTTGTTGAATACAATGGGATGACGTTGAGAATCGGCAACGGTTTAGAAGGGGATTTGGGGTCAATTTTGTGGCCTGGTGGTAAGCAAACTGTTCCAAAAGGGTGGACAATTGGTGTCCTAGAAAAACCACTTAGGATTGGGGTACCGGCAAGGGGTGCATTTAATCAGTTTGTGAAAGTTAAATTTAACCAAGAGAGGAATGAGACTCTGATTGATGGATTTTCAGTTCATGTTTTTGAAGCAGCAGTAAGGAAACTTCCATATTATCTGCCCTATGTTCTTGTTCCCTTCT
>CM040621.1:91270555-91378284 GCA_022817965.1 Solanum lycopersicoides
TGGATAAGTTTTAGACTCGACAAAACTTTTATTATTATTATTTAGTGATGAAGACTTCGTATAACCGATTTCAACTTGTTTGAAATTGAGACATAATTATTGCGGCCCTTCCTTTAGCCCCCTTCATATATGACACATCAACTGCCAACCAATAGTCTAGCCATAGCAATTATGAGAAGTGCTACTACTAACACTGTCTTCTCCTTGTTGGTCTATTTCTTATTAATTTGATCATGTAATTTTCATTGGCTTATAACAAAAATGATGTTAATGATTCAATATATGATGATTGTAACATCAACATGATAATATGGAGAATAGGAGCAATTATTAATCCAACAACAAGAGTTGGCAAAGAGCAAAAGATAGCTATGGAAATGGCTGTTGATGATTACAATGCCCAAAATTCCAAATGTTCACAGTTAGGTTTCAACTTTGCTTATTATTCTCATGGCCCTGCAGCTTCTCTTGGTAAATTCTTACTCACTCTCTCTCTATATATAATACATATCTTCTTTATTTTCTTTACGCGTAAATATAATGTTAAATATACTAGTTAATTATTTAGAAAAAAAATCATTTTATTTCGTATATTTGTACAAATTATAAAATTAAGAATTTATAAATTTTAGATCTTCGATCGAACCCATTTTGATATAGAGGAAATGAGGAAGTGATCATAAGTCCTCGCAAGCTCATAAGGAGTCGTTTTGGTTCACACTTTCACCTATATAGGAAAATTAATCTTTGTATAAAACTTGTTGTATCAAACAAGTATATTGTTATGGTAATTTTAAGTATAAATAACATGTGTATATCATATATGAAAAAGTTTATAAATGAGTAAATTGTTATTACAAAGTAATTTATACTAATTAGTTCATAAAGAGAAGAGGAGAGAGTAAACAAGATTTTTAGATACTCAAAAGTCATAGTACTTGTTTATACTGGTTAGTCATACCATTCAAGAAATTGTGTTTTGATTCACGAAATAAGGTAAAATATCTTTAAATTAAATTTGTGATTAAATTTTTACGTTATTTGGTTAAAGTTAATTTATTCCACGTTATTCTAACACACTTCCCTATCAAAGATAAATTAGTGCGAAAATCATAATCCAAAATTATAAATAACTTAATCCGCAAACCAAACAATCTCACTAATCAAGAGTATATATTTGTTTATACTATTAAGTAGTTATCCTTTCACATCAAAGTATAAAAAAAATTAATGTGTTCGAACTACCACTAGACTTGACTATTAGACTCTAACTACCCTATAGCCTATACCTCCTATTGGTCAGTTTGCTTTGGTTCTATGTATTATCATGTTACAAATTTTAAATACATCATTTTGATTTTAAGTCTTTAACGGTTCAGTTATCAATTTAACCAATAAGAAAATGCTTACAAAAATATATATAATATCTCTAACAAATTTAACGTGACAAAATAATAATGTAACTTTACAACAACTCATAAAATAAAAACAATATATGAGTGAAACACAAAGAGAAATTAAGAGGAATGAGGTTCTTACTTTAGATTTTGACGTTTTGTATAATATGAAGTTATGAAATCAAAGTCACTTTGAAGTATGAATTGATGGTTAAGGGCAAAGACAGTTACAACTAACTAGTAAGGTATTGAAATTAATATTAATATTTATATTCAGGTAAAAGTAGTAAATTACTACAATCTTAATGAGTAATCGACTTTACTCAATAACTCAATATTAAAAATAAATATCGAATCCATAAGGTGATTTTTTTTTTATAAAATCATTTGAAAACTCGTTAACCCAATAACTATAAACCAATAATATATTTTTGACTCTTTTAATTGATCACTTCGATTTTTGCACATCTCTAACCTCCTTCTTAAATGGTTGACATTTTGATTTCGTATCTGTGTCATCTAAAAACTTAAACGATATATATTGAATTATTTAATATGTAAAAACTATGTTAAAATGACTGACTTTAAAATTTTGCAGCAACTTATCTTGCCAAGAATAAGCAAGTACATGCCATTCTTGGACCATTGACACACCAAGAAGCTGCTCTATTTTCTAACTTTGATGATGAAGCCTACAAGGACATTCCCATTATTTCTCTAACTCCAGCTGCCACCTATTCGACAATATTACTCACAGAACCAACTTCACTAATCCATATGAGTAATGATGTTAAATTCCAAATGCAATGCTTTGCTGCATTAATTGGACATTTCAAATGGAGAAAGGTGATAGCTTTATATGAAATTAGTAACAGTTTCTCCAATTTGGATTTTGGGCTAATCACTCACCTCTCTGATTCACTCAAACTTGTTGACTCTTCTATTGAATATCATTTAGCTTTTCCTCCTTTGTTCTCTGTTTCAAATGCAAAATCTTTCATTCAAGAAGAACTAGAGAAGTTAAGAATCAAGAATGTTAAAGTTTTTGTGGTGGCACAATGTTCTTTACACTTTGGTTTGGTTCTTTTTGAGGTGGTAACAGAAATTGGAATGATGGGGAAGGATTATGTATGGATTGTTTCAGATAATATGGCAAGTCTTCTTGACTCTGTTGAACCCTCTGTTTTACTGAACATGCAAGGTGTAATTGGTTTTAAGGCAAATGTTAATGAAAAAACTGAGTCTTTTAGAGAGTTTAATGTTAAGTTCAGGAGAAAGTACAGATCAGAATATCATGAAGAAGAAGAAGAAGGGTATCCAAGTCCTAGCGCATATGCTCTCAAGGCTTATGATGCAACATGGGCAACTGTTAAAGCCATGGAGAAGTTATCCAGAAGTGATTCAAGTGAACTAGTGAAAAGCATTTTGTTGAGTGATTTTGAAGGTTTAAGTGGGAAAGTTAGCTTCAAGAATGGCATGTTATATCAAAAGCCAACCTATAGGATCATTAATGTGATTGGCAAAAGCTACAGAGAAGTGTCATTTTGGTCACCAGAGTTTGGTTTTTCTGAGGATCTTGTTGAATACAATGGGATGACGTTGAGAATCGGCAACGGTTTAGAAGGGGATTTGGGGTCAATTTTGTGGCCTGGTGGTAAGCAAACTGTTCCAAAAGGGTGGACAATTGGTGTCCTAGAAAAACCACTTAGGATTGGGGTACCAGCAAGAGGTGCATTTAATCAGTTTGTGAAAGTTAAATTTAACCAAGAGAGGAATGAGACTCTGATTGATGGATTTTCAGTTCATGTTTTCGAAGCAGCAGTAAGGAAACTTCCATATTATCTGCCCTATGTTCTTGTTCCCTTCTATGGTAATTATGATGAAATGGTTGAAGGAGTTTCAAACAAGGTATGTACATGTATGACTCTAACTTAACCATTGCATCTACTTTTAGTGTGTAGCATTTCTAAGCATTTTCTGGTTCAAATTTTAAAGTTTGGAAAAAGTTTCAAAACATCTTAACGTGGTGATCAGACTAGCTATGTTGCATGAGGCGGAGGGTTGGTCAGTCAAGTACTCGTATGTCCAAAATATGGGAGTAGCATAAATGAGGATATTGAGATGGATGGATGTGCTACTAGGAGAGATATGACCAGAATGAAGCTATTTGGGTCAAGGTGGGGTGGCCTCTGTGGTGACAAGATGGGAGAGGCGAGGTTGAGATGGTTCGGGTATGTGAAAAGAAGATGCACCAGTGCCCCACTGTGGATGTGTGAGAGGTTGACTTTAGTGGGTAGTAGGAGAGTTAAAGATAGAGCGAGGAAGAAATCGGTGATTAGATAGGGCATGACTTAGCTGCAACTCACTGAAGACGTGACCCTAGATAGAGAGATATGGAGGTCGAGGACTAGGATAGAAGGTCAGTATTGTTGTTTAGTTTTCTTTTTCTGTATTAGTTTTACTACTCTCCTACTATCTTATTCTTTGTTATTACTATTATTGGTTTTTTCCGTTTCTTCAGTTATCGTATTATTTTGTCGCTCCTACTATCCTAATCTTCATTATTTTCAGCATGCCTTCTTCAAATATGTTTGGTTTACAAACTTGATTTTTTATATGATATACTTAAGCCAAGGGCCTATTGGAAACAACCTCTCTACCTTCACAAGGTAAGGGGGGAGGTTGCATACAACCCACCCTCCCCAGATCCCACTAGTGGAACTATAATGAGTATTTTGGTATTGATGTCATTGTTACCAAAATTATTCCTCTGTTATACAAACTTTTAAGTTTTACTTTCTGTTATACTTGGTGTCCCTCGTACCCTTGTCAATAGCAAATTACCCTGTATCTGTCCTTGACTTTTACAAGCTGCATCTTGGACTGTGTAGATTCCACTTGTCAAAATACTTCAAAAGGTCGAAATCATTAATATACTTCTTGACTTTTACAAGTTGCATCTTGGACTGTGTAGATTCCACATGTCAAAAAACTTCATAAGGTCGAAATCGTTAATATACTTCTAAAAATTACTATCTGTTATACTTCAAATTGGAGATCGGATAAGGTCAAGGGTAACAAAAGACCTCTTGTCACATGAAATGATATTCTTGAAAAAGCTTAGGATACTACAGTTTTTCTCAATAAACTAACAGTTCAATTCATTTGACAACAACATCATCAGTATAAAGTACAAGAAGTAATGGCAAGGCAAATGACATCAAAATTCAATTTTGGTTAGTATTTTGGAATCCTCTCCTTGAGACGAATCTGGTGATGGTCTTGGTCATTTGCTAATGACAAGGGTATGAATGACACCAAAGTATAAGGGAAGGTAAAATTGAGATATTTCGTATAGCGGGGAGTATGTTTGATCCTTTCCCCTTGAGATTTTCTTCATGATCAATCAGTAAAATCTGCTACTTAGAACTCATTGTTGCTAGTGTTTTTCTGTTTAACATCTGCAAATACTCACCAGTTCATGAATAGAGTCTGGATGCAGCAGTAGGTGACACAGAAATATTGCCTGATCGCTATGAGCTTGCAGAATTTTCACAGCCCTATATTGACTCTGGACTTGTCATGGTAGTGACTGAAAGACCAAGACTCAAAAAGACCCATTTTATTGTTATCAAGGCCTTCAAGTTGAAGTTGTGGATTCTGCTGGCAGTGATGAGCATGTCTACAGGAGTTGTCATCTGGTTAAATGAGTACGTAAATGACAACCCGGATTTCAGTGGTTCTTTCCCTCAGCTTATTGGATCCATGCTTTGGTTCTCTGTCACTGTACTCTCCTTTTCACAAAGTAAGTTTCAAACTTAGAAATGCATTACGCTTCCCCTTTATCATCTTCTTTCACACTATTTTATTAGTTCATACAAAAAACATTGTCCCATTTTTATATTTCCTTAATGAGAAACTTTCATAGCAAATGAATGCTATGACATGTTTAAAGCTACAAGTTTTAGAAGTCTTTATTTACCTTCTTAAATTACATTGGAGTCAAACTATGTCAAATAAAGTGAAACTAATGGAGAACAAAAAAAAGGGCAAAAAGAAGTACTCTTTTACCATATGAAATATCCTAATCTTCCTCTTTGTTATACTCTTTTTGTTAGCAAATTTTCTAGTATTTGTCTGAAGTATAACAGATGGTAATGTACTAATGTTAAACCATAGTCAAAAGTAGTTGAGTAAATTCTGAACTTTTTACTGAAATGTTTTGACTCATGGGATTCTTCCTTATCTACATGGAGCTTCCTTAAAGTCTAGGGCGAATCCGAGAGGATGTGCTAACGGTAAACATATAAAAGATCCAAAGTACAACAGAGGGTAAAATCTAACATATTTTGTATAATAGAGAAATAAATTTTGACTTTTTCCGTTTAGAATAAAGATATACAGAACTACTACTTACACTTTGGTCTAATTCAAAAGCTTATAACTCCAGTTTGGGAAATCATTACAGGAGAAGTGATCAGAAGCAATCTATCTCGACTTGTGCTGACTACTTGGCTATGTGTAGTTGTGGTTGTCACAGCTTGCTTTACTGCACTTCTTTCCTCCATTATGACAGTTCCTAGGCTGGAACCTTCTGTACTAAATGTTGATTATCTTCTAAGGACCAATGCTGCAGTTGGTTGCAACAACAAGTCATTTATAATCAAATATCTGGTGAATTTGCAATTCAAGCCAGAGAACATCAAGGAAATCAGTTCAATCAATGACTACCCTAATGCTTTTGAGAAGGGAGAAATTTCTGCTGCTTTCTTTGTAGTTCCACATGCCAAAGTGTTCCTTGCTAAGTTCTGCAAAGGTTACACCAAGTCAGGACCGGTCTATAAACTTGGTGGATTTGGCTTTGTAAGATCAATATTACATTCCTTTTAGCTTTCCCATCTTTTTATGTAATGAACCCTTTTTGTTAAGCCTATTTAAATCCTAGTTTCTGACTTTTGCTATTTTAATCTATCAGGTCTTTCCAAAGGGTTCTCCGTTAGCAGTTGATATCTCAGAAGCTGTTCTTAAAGTCTCGCAGAGTGGAGAGATCAGACAACTAGAAGAACAAATGCTTATTTCTTCAAATTGCTCTTCTTCATCAGCTGTGGAACATGATCATGGATTAGGACCAGAGTTATTCTCAGGTCCGTTACTTATTTCAGGTGCTATATGTGGAATTGTATTTTGATCTCAATCGTTCGTTTAGTCAGAAAACACTGGCTATATTTAAGCTCTATAATTGCAAATAGTGCAAATGTAGTTCTTAGATGTGCTTCTTTGGTTCTAACTCAGTGCTATACAAGAACAGTAGGATCGAGATCAGTTAAAGATAGCAACAATGTGATTGAACAAAGACCAAATAATCAACAGAACATTGAAATGACAGAGATATTCTGATGGGACAAAAGCTGGTAAATCATGGACAGAAATGGACCAATGCTACTTTTCTCATCTCTCTTTGTAAATATCTGTTTTTCTTCCCTTTTCAAGATCATCAGTTGTTATGAGCCAAAGAATTTTTTTGTGCAAGTTAATGTGACTGATACATTCTACTTGCTTTTTGTTGATTCTTAAGATGTTTTTGGTGATTAACAAATGAAATGTGAGTTTGTGTGTGGTTAGAGTCCTTGAACTTACATGTTATTGGGATGGATCTTATAAGAGGAATGTGCTTATTGGGTTGAATTTGTCCAATGTTAGCAACTTGAGAGTTGAGAGAAATGTTCTTGTTAGGTTTTCGAGATGCAGAATGATCCTATCTTTTATTTCAATCCATTATCTCAGATTCGTGTCACTGCTACGTAGTTATTCTTATTAGACTGTACGAGACTTTTCGAGATAAATCTAAATTTAGTTGAGAATGATTCTTGTCATTCACCTATATAGGATTCTCATTCCATTTATCAGCTCCCTCCCCGACCCCCATGCCAATAATACCATGTCAAAGTAAATATCAAGTCTAATTTGCGTTCCAAAAGCTAGCTCAATATAAAAAAAAATGAATTATTCAAAGATATAAGAAGCTCATATTTCACCAACGTGGGTTCATTTCATTCATCGAATCAATTGGGCTTAGTAAACATCAAGAACGTGTCTTTATTATTGTTCCAATGGGTCCAACAAGCTAATGGGCTCAATCTTCATGATTTCTACAGACTTCACACGTGGATATGTTGGCCACCGTCATAACAATATTAATCACACGTGAGATTTGTAGTGCCCATCAATGCTTCAATGTTTTTCTTGTTTTTCTATCGTTCTGTTCCGGTTTCAACTAAATTTTAGATTGCGTATCACAAGATTTTCCCGGAGAGATAGTTTGAACGATTTTTTTTTTATACTCAAGATTTGAACTCAAAATTATGATTAAAGATGAAGAAATTTAACTGTTACACCACAATTCTGATTTAATGTCAATGCTTCAACATAGTAATTAACATCTTTCTAATTAAAGAGAAGTTAATTAATGATTTTTATTTATATAAAAGGGAAAATTCAAAATAAAACAATTCAATTTCATTTTGAAAATCTGAAATATTAGTATTTATGTTGAAATAGAATGAAAAAGTTAAAACTTCATTTATTTTGAAATGAAGCAAAGTAATTAAATAGGACTAGTTTTAATTAAATCTTATCCCAAATATTTTACCTACTACAACACGCAATGAAACACTTTCAAGTTTCAATGCATATCTTCCTCAATATGACAAATACAAGATACATTGTATTTAAAAGTTGTGGACAATTGATCTTGAAACTCAAAACTATAATAATAGTCACTATGGGGTCCAATATATTTATCATAAAAAATCTCAATAAAATAATATAAATTTATTTAATAAGAAGGTAATATAAGATTTCAGACATTTATAACATATATTTATTTAATTTACGAATCAATTTATTCTTTCATCAATTGACACGCATTTTCATATTATACTCTATTTTATGATAAGGGAATATTGCATCTCATACTATATATTGTTGTGTCGTACAAGAAACATATACTAAACTTTTAATTGAAAATGAAATGTTCTAAAGTTCAATTTTCTAAAATTAGTGAATTAATTTCATTGAACAATTTTTAAAAATCTCAATATGGAAAGTACCATATAAATAAGTGCTTCATGACATATATTTCTTTTTATTGTCTTATTAATTAATCAATTTATATATTAACACCATTTGTGATAATTTCTATGTCCATGTGAAGTGCATATTGCCAAATTTATATATCAAAAATCTTTTAAAGCCTTAGATGGTCCCATGAAAAAAAAAATATTCACATTATTGATATTTCTTTTTTCAGCAATTGTCTTTTCCAAAGTCAACTAATAATAATAATATTTTACTTTACCTTTAATCCCCACTAATTATTTGTGATAAAGAAGAATTAATTAAAGTTATAAAAGTGACACCTCTTTTTATTGAATTGAACATATCACATTCCCAAGTTAGATATTTTGTTATATAGATGGTGACATTTGAAGAAAAAAAAGTATCCTAAGTTCTAAGACGTTCCACTAATTGATCGTTGCTATAAAATGAATATTTGTTTTATTAGTTTATTTAGTAATCGTAATTTAGAAGTATGTTATTTATGGTTGATGTTATTTTGTTATTTTAACGTGTAAAAATTTCTTTCTTTTTTATGATGATTAAAGCTGATAGAGTCAGAATTTTTATTAAGAGTTCAAAATATAAAGAAGTAAACATGTGAGATTCAACAATTATGTATAATGTAATTTTCTATCAAAAAGGTTTCGAATGAACCTTTGCTCGCACATATCTATTTTCGATGTTTGATATCTATATAAATTGTATTAATTTAAATTCATCACACAAAAGATTAATTTAAAAGGAAGCGCTCCCTAACTTATAAGATTTTTTTTAATATGAAAGATTAAAATCTTAAATTTTCGATTAAGGAATATCATTTATTCTATCTCAATCTATGTTAGTATGTCGAGAAACTTCAAGCAAACAATAGATTTATTTAATTTGTGATTTTTAACCAAGATTAATAACTTTATTCCTACTTCATCAATTCAAGTTCAACAGAGAAAAGTTATCATTTACAATTTAAGAAGTCATTCTCCTTTAACCTACCCAAAAAGCTCAAAAAAATAAAAAATTAAGTACTTTAGGTTTAAGAAAATAGAACTTTCACCTAATTCTAACTTAAAAATTAATTTATAAATATTCTTCAAGATCATCATAGATAAAATAGTTCGTTCTATAAATTAATATAGCAAGACATCATAAAACATCTCACATATTCGTGGATGAAATCTTGAGGTGTCAAATAAGTAAGCTGAGTTGAATTCAAGTGAATTAAAATAAATTTAGCTAGTTAAATAAATTATTGACACGATAAAAAATTAGTTGAACTAAAATATAAATAATATACAACTCATAATTCAACTTCTGAATTTTAATTATTTTATTTATTCTTTTTAGAAAAAGTTAAATACCTAATATATAATAATATAAGTTGTGTCAATAGAGCCTTTGCCCTAATTTAACTTCAAAATCGTAACCTTTACGTAGTAAAACAAGGAAGAAATCAGATTTTCTTGGAATGAATTGGTCATTCTTAAGAGGACCAAGTCAATACTTTGATTGAGTCAACCAAATTTTTTACTCTGAAAGTGATACTAATATTTTTTTAAATAAAAATAAAAATAAGAATTATGTGTCAAACTTTAAAAAAATAAAATTCGAGAGAATATATAATTTTCTATATATATTTAGTAATTCTGTAAATTTCAACATCCTAATATACTAAATTTTAAATGATAATCAAAAGACATTTGATATGATAAATTTTTAATTCAAGATCACATGATTTAAAAAAAATTCTCCAAACAATCTACTAAACAAAGACACATAAATTAAAATAATATAAATATATATTAGACAATAGAGTGAATTTCATTTTGTTAGCATTATGAGCGTAAAGAATAAAGATTATCTTAAATCCCGAAAGGTGAAGAACTAGATTCAATATTTATAACCAACTTATGAACAATACTGTATCGCTAGTCTATTTGTTCTCCTTTGTTGCATCAAGAGTCATCGGTATTGAAAAGATCCTATACACTACATTAGAGCAATCTAAGAGGACAACTTGTCGAACCTATGATAGACGTCAATTGAAACAATTACAATCATTTAAAGATATTTGTTCATCCGTTGAAGTACAGAGAATGTTGCCGTCGATAAGTTAACATAAGTATATAAAAGGATTTAGGCATTAGGAATCTAAGTAATTACACACTTCACATAGTATTTATTAGAATTAAGCCCGAAATCTTTTATCATTTATTTCAAACAACTCATTCTTAATCATTACTTTTATTGTCTCGAAGAGAGTCTCTCGATAAAAAATTCAACTTTGGAATAAAAATCATTCCATTGTGAAATGTCGACGTTAGTCAAAGTAGTAAAAAAATAGCATGAGCAAGAATTGTTGGGATAACCCAACAATCTCCTCCTTCACACATCGGGCCTTGGGCTGGAGAGAGCGACAACCCAGTTTCTCCCGGTGGGCTGAAACTTGTTGACAACCTGGGCTCTGATACCAATATTGGGTGGTCTTGGGCCTTCTCAACCCAAAAGTTAGCTCAAAGGTTGAGGTTGTGGGGTCCATCCCCATGTACCAAACTTTGAATTGTTTTCTACCAATTTCAAATTTTGGCAGAGTTGGTAAAGAAAAAATTGTTTTTTCTTCAATTTCAAAGTTTGGCAAGAGTTGGTAAGCTATGAAGAAGAAAAAATTATTTTTTCTTCTGTAGCACATTTGGAGGGTAGTGTATTTGTTCTCTATAAAAGGGAGGACAATTCTTCATTCTCAATGTACAAGAAAAATTACAAAGGAGAGAAAAGAAGAGTGAGGCATCATAGAAGAAAATAATTTGTGAGAAAAAAATAGAGAGTGCGAGCGATATTGTAGTGAGGTGGAAAAATCAAAAGAGGGTTATTTCTTTTGAGTATGTAGTGGTCTTTGGAGTTTTACTCAGACCTACAAGTGTAAAAATCCTTACTATAGTGATATTCGTTGCTCCTCTCGGGTCGTGGTTTTTCCCTTATTTAGGAGGGTTTCCACGTAAAATCTTGGTGTCATTATTTCTCTTTTTATTCTCGTTGATTAACCGTATTGTTGTGTTCCGCATTTATTGCCTTTATTATCGCAAATATTATTTCTGTTACGGATTTATTCCCAACAATTGGTATCAGAGCACATGTTCTGCTCATTTACAGAAATATTTTTTGCAGCTTATTGTACTATACTCAGTTGAAAAAAATAATGTTTGGAGTAAAGTACGAGGTAGCAAAATTCAACGGTGATAGCGGTTTCTCAACGTGGCAGAGAAGGATGAAAGACTTGCTCATCCAACAGGGTTTGCACAAGGCACTAGGCGGCAAATTCAAAAAGCCTGAATCTATGAAACTTGGGGATTGAGAAGAAATGGATGAAAAGGCTGCTAGTGCAATCAGATTGCACTTAACAGATGATGTAGTTAATAACATCATCGATGAAGAGAGTGGATGTGGCATTTGGACAAAGTTAGAAAATCTATACATGTCCAAAACGCTGACAAATAAATTGTACCTAAAGAAACAGTTATATGCGCTACATATGAGTGAAGGTACAAATTTTTTGTCTCATTTAAATGTACTTAATGGACTAATCACGCAGCTAGCAAACCTCGGAGTAAAGATCGAGGATGAAGATAAAGCCATAGTGCTCCTAAACTCGTTGCCATCTTCTTACGATACTTTAGCAACAACCATTTTACATGGTAAGGACTCTATTGAGTTGAAGGATGTCACATCAGCCCTTCTACTTAATGAGAAGATGAGAAAAAGGCCTGAAAATCACGGACAGGCTCTCATCACGGAAAGTAGAGGCAGAAGTTACCAAATGAGCTCAAGTAACTATGGTAGATCCGGAGCTCGTGGAAAGTCCAAAGTCCGATCAAAATCGAAGGCCAGAAATTGCTACAATTGCGATCAACCAGGACACTTCAAAAGAGATTGTCCAAATCTAAAAAGGGGCAAAGGGGAAAGCAGCGGCCAGAAGAATGATGACAACACAACTGCCATGGTGCGAAATAATGACAGTGTTGTTCTCCTCATAAATGAGGAAGAAGAATGCATGCACTTGGCAGGTGTAGAGTCTGAATGGGTGGTCGACACAACAGCATCTTACCATGCCACACCGGTAAGAGATCTTTTTTGCAGATATGTAGCCGGTGATTTTGGCAATGTGAAAATGGGTAACACTAGTTACTCAAAGATTGCGGGGATCGGAGACATTTGCTTAAAGACAAATGTTGAATGCACATTAGTGTTGAAAGATGTGCGCCACGTACCTGATTTGCAGATGAACTTGATCTCGGGAGTTGCTTTGGACCGAGATGGATATGAGAACTACTTTGAAAATAAAAAATGGAGACTCACCAAAGGGGCATTGGTGATTGCAAAAGGAGTTGCTCGTGGCACGTTGTACAGGACAAATGCAGAAATATGCCAATGTGAATTAAATGCGGCTCACGAAGAGAATTCTGCAGATTTATGGCATAAAATAATGGGTCATATGAGCGAGAAGGGATTGCAAATTCTTTCCAAAAAATCACTCATTTCTTTTGCCAAATGTACAACGATAAAACCTTGTAACTACTGCTTATTTGGTAAACAACATTGAGTCTCATTTCAGACATCATCTGAAAGAAAGTCGAATATACTTGATTTGGTATATTCTGATGTTTGTGGTCCAATGGAGATAGAATCGATAGGAGGTAATAAATACTTTGTTACCTTTATTGATGACGCTTCTCAAAAATTGTGGGTTTTATATCTTGAGAACCAAAGATCAGGTGTTTCAAGTATTTCAAAAGTTTCATGCTCTGGTAGAAAGAGAGACAAGTCGAAAGCTAAAACGTCTCCGAACTGACAATAGAGGTGAGTACACTTCAAGAGAATTTGAAGAGTATTGTTCAAACCATGGAATCAGACATGAAAAGACAGTTCCTGGAACCCCACATCACAATGGTATAGCTGAGAGAATGAATCGCACCATTGTTGAGAAGGTGAGAAGCATGCTCAGAATGGATAAATTACCCAAGATATTCTGGGGTGAAGCAGTTCGGACAGCGTGTTATCTTATCAATCGTAGTCCATCAGTTCCATTGGAGTTTGACATTCCGGAGAGAGTTTGGACCAACAAGGAGATGTCTTACTCGTACCTAAAGGTATTCGGTTGCAAAGGTTTTGCACATGTACCGAAGGAGCAGAGAACCAAGCTAGATGATAAATCAGTTCCCTGCATATTCATCGGATATGGAGATGAAGAGTTCGGGTACAGACTATGGGATCTTGTAAAGAAGAAGGTCATCAGAAGCAGAGATGTAATCTTTCGAGAAAGTGAAGTTGGGACTGCTGATGATCTATCCGAGAAGGCCAAGAAAAAGAATGGTATAGTCCATAATCTTGTTACCATTCCTTCTTCTTCTAACCATCCCATAAGTGCAGAAAGTACGATCGATGAAGTTGCTGAGCATGAAGAGCAACCTGATGAGATTGTTGAGCAGGGGGAGCAACTTGGTGATAATACCGAGCAAATGGAGTACCCAGAAGAAGAAGAACAATCTCAAGCTCTGAGGAGATCAGAAAGACAAAGGGTAGAGTCATCCAAATACCCTTCCTCAGAATATGTCCTCATCAATGATGAAGGGGAGCCAGAAAATCTTAAGGAGGTGTTGTCTCATCCAAAAAAGAGCCAATGGATGAAAGCCATGCACGAAGAGATGGAATCTCTACAGAAAAATGGCACATACCAGCTAGTTGAACTTCCAAAAGGCAAAAGACTGCTTAAGTGCAAGTGGGTCTTTAAACTCAAGAAATATGGAAATGGCAAGTTGGTCAGGTATAAAGCTCGATTGGTTGTAAAAGGCTTCGAACAAAAGAAATGTATTGATTTTGATGAAATTTTTTCACCTGTTGTCAAAATGACTTCTATTCGAACTATTTTGAGCCTAGCAGCTAGTCTAGATCTTGAAGTGGAGCAATTGGATGTGAAAACTGCATTTCTTCATGGAGATTTGGAGGAAGAGATTTATATGGAGCAACCAGAGGGATTTAAAGTATCAGGAAAGAAACACATGGTGTGCAAATTGAATAAGAGTCTTTATGGGTTGAAACAGGCACCAAGGCAATGGTACAAAAAGTTTGACTCTTTCATGAAAAGTCAAACGTACACAAAGACCTATTCTAATCCATGTGTATACTTTAAAAGATTTTCTGATAATAATTTTATCATTTTGTTGTTGTATGTGGATGACATGTTAATTGTAGGACAAGACAAAGAGTTGATTGCAAGGTTGAAGAGAGATTTGTCCAAGTCATTTGACATGAAGGACTTGGGCCTAGCACAACAAATTCTAGGGATGAAGATTGTTCGAGAACGAACAAAAAGAAAGTCGTGGCTATCTCAAGAGAAGTACATTGAACGTGTACTAGAACGCTTCAACATGAAGAGTGCTAAACCTGTTAGCACGCCTCTTGCGAGTCATCTGAAGTTGAGCAAACAGATGTGTCCTACAACAAAAGAGGAGAAAGAGGGAATGGCTAAAGTTCCTTATTCTTCAGCAGTGGGGAGTTTGGTGTATGCGATGGTGTGTACAAGACCTGATATTGCTCATGCAGTTGGTGTTGTTAGCAGATTCCTTGAAAATTCTGGAAAAGAACATTGGGAGGCAGTTACGTGGATACTCAGGTACCTAAGAGGTACCACAAGAGACTGCTTGTGTTTTGAAGGATCTGACCCAATCTTGAAGGGCTATACAGATGCTGATATGGCAGGTGATCTTGATAATAGAAAATCCACTACTGGATATTTGTTTACATTTTCGGGGGGAGCTATATCATGGTAGTCAAAATTGCAGAAGTGTGTCGCACTCTCTACAACTGAGGCAGAGTATATTGCAGCTACTGAAGCTGGCAAAGAGATGGTATGGCTGAAACGATTTCTTCAAGAACTTGAATTGAATCAAAAGGAGTATGTCGTCTATTGTGACAGTCAAAGTGCAATAGACTTGAGTAAAAACACCATGTATCATGCAAGGACGAAGCATATCGACGTGAGATATCACTGGATTCGTGAAAAGATAGAGGACGAATCTATGCAGGTCATGAAGATCCCTACTAGTGAAAATATCTGACCAAAGTGGTATCAAGAGACAAGTTTGAGCTATGCAAAGAACTTGTCGGCATGCACTCAAGCTAGAAAGTTAGAGCTACCTCCTTCATGTGAATGGGTATGGAGGGAAAGATTGTGGGGTCCATCCCCATGTACCAAACTTTGAATTATTTTCTGCCAATTTCAAAGTTTGGCAGAGTTGGTAAAGAAAAAATTGTTTTTTCTTCAATTTCAAAGTTTGGCAGAGTTGGTAAAGAAAAAAATGTTCTTTCTTCAATGTCAAAGTTTGGCAAGAGTTGGTAAGCTATGAAGAAGAAAAAATTATTTTTTCTTCTGTAGCACATTTGGAGGGTAGTGTATTTGTTCTCTATAAAAGGGAGGACAATTCTTCATTCTCAATGTACAAGAAAAATTACAAAGGAGAGAAAAGAAGAGTGAGGCATCACAGAAGAAAATAATATGTGAGGAAAAAATAGAGAGTGCGAGCGATATTGTAGTGAGGTGGAAAAATCAAAAAGGGTTATTTCTTTTGAGTGTGTAGTGGTCTTTGGAGTTTTACTCAGACCTACAAGTGTAAAAATCCTTACTATAGTGATATTCGTTGCTCCTCTCGGGTCGTGGTTTTTTCCTTATTTAGGAGGGTTTCCACATAAAATCTTGGTGTCATTATTTCTCTTTTTATTCTCGTTGATTAACCGTATTGTTGTGTTTCGCTTTTATTGCTTTTATCACCGCAAATATTATTTCTATTACGGATTTATTCCCAACAAGAATAATATTGGACTTTGTGATTGTTAACAAAAAGAAATGAAAACGAGCATATCAGCACAAACCATACACACTCGATTAGCAAATTGAAGTAAAGGTGACAAACTTCACCAATAAAATCGTAGTTCTTCAAAATTAAGTATCAGAATCACCTTCAATAAATCAAATTATATTTGTACCCCTTTTTAAAATCTATTTTCCTTATAATCAAAATAACTATATATATATATATATATTAAAAAATCTATCTTTAAAGGATTATATTCACCTATTTCCTTGCCAAAACAATCTCATTTTGTTACAAATAAATCTAACTAGAACTAAAACTCTTTTTTTTTGTAGTCAAATGAAAGACTCATAATGCATCCAAAGCTTGTAAACTGTGCTTCACTACTTGTACTCTTGTCTTTTTCACTCTTCCCAGTTCACCTCCCATACAGCTAAGCTTCTTCCTTCAATTGAATTCTCCAGTTCATAGCCCACCAAACAACTCATTTCTCTTAGATCTCTCATTGGGATTTTCTCACAAACAGCTCTTCTTGGTTCTTTACCCCACCCCCCCACCCCTTCCTTCACCTGCTGACATTGACAGGCTTTCCATTACCATCTTCCCCTTTTTCTTCAATCCCCCTACTTCTATAACTGTCACAATTCTTGTACTATGTTGAAAATAATACATACCCATTAATTATTTTGACTTGTTTATTCTTGGGTCTAGTCTTTTTTTTTTTGGATCTGGGATAATCTTGATTTTGTTGATCAAATGGAGATGGAGGGTGTTGCTGATGGGACAGTGAAATTAGGGGCTTTACCCATGAAGCCTGATCGGGTTTTCAATAATTTGGAACCTGAATTTACTGTTTCTTCACCAGTTACACGGCAGAAAGCTGCTGCTGCTAAGCAGTTTATTGAGAATCATTACAAAAATTACCTGCAAGGCTTGCAAGATCGTAAAGAAAGGTTTTTTTTTTTGAGGAATTTAGTTGGAGAGTTGAAGCAATGAGTTTTTTCGTTGATTTTTGCTTGACCTTTTGTTGTTTTTGACATTTTTCAGGCGATGGGCGTTGCAGAGGAAGGCTCAAGAAGCACAGGTACCGAGTGATGAGCAAGAGAAGATGCTTAGGAATTTGGAGAAGAGAGAAACTGAGTATATGAGATTGCAGAGGCATAAAGTTGGGATTGATGACTTTGAACAGTTGACTGTTATTGGTAAAGGTGCCTTTGGTGAGGTAAAATTTCAGTTTACAGTTCACAAATTCTGTTTTGGGATGTAGTTGGAGTAGTACTTTAAAAGTGGCTCAAATTTTACTTGTTTGATTAGAATAACTTGGAGTATGCATTTTTTTTTTTTTTTTGTAAATGATTAGTAAGACTAAAGTTCGTGTCTTTTTAAGCTTTTGAAAAGAAAATTTGGTAGTTTTGAGCTCTTAGAGTTGTGATCTAATAAGATCTTTCAATTAGTTGTATGTCCAGATACTGAATATTCATCTTTCAAGGTTTTGTCATTGATGAATACAATGATAAAGCCACAAAGAATTTTTTGCCTGTTTCTTAATGGATCAAATAGATCATTTTACTGGTAAGATGAGAATCATGATGTTATCTTCTGTAAAATATGCATCAAACATATTTTTTTCCAAGGCTTGCACTTTAACAACGTTGCGGAGAAGTGTTCTCCCGATCATAATTCCTATCTTGCAATCTTTCTTCATGCTGCCAATTGGGCAAGATATTATATGATAACTTTTTCTATTAATTTAATGTATATACAACATCAACCACTTCTTTTAGCACTTGAATGTCGTTCTTAGCAATGGTCTCTGGTTTAATCTAATGTGGAAGTCTGTCTTTTACTATAAGCATGTCATGCTAAGAAGAACTATGCTTGTGTCAGATGTGCACTTACCTCAGAAAGTTCGATTTTCAATTACAGGGTTTTTGCCTTGCGTTCGCCACAGATGACACAGTCAATGTTCGTATGGACATTGATGAAGCAGATTTCAGTAGGGTACTTTCTTAAATTATCTGGTTTCTTAATGCAGGTTAGGTTGTGTAGATTCAAAAGTACTGGAGAAATCTTTGCCATGAAGAAACTGAAGAAATCAGACATGCTTAGCCGTGGACAGGTGACAAACGGAATACATAATGACACAATTTTCTTCTGAAACGTTTATGCAATGATATTGGGGCCTTGCAGAAACTGTTTGAATAATTTTATAAAATCACCATGCTTCCGCTACTAGCTGTTGTTAAAACTTCATAGATAGTAGAGGAGCATGTTTTGAGAAAAAAAAGCTTTAATCTTATAAGATATATGTCTAAAAGTTAACATGTTTTGTTAAGTATCACAATGGAGAAACACCTGTCCTTATAAATCGCTTGCATGGTATGTGCTTTCCGGTATTTAAAGGAATAATTTAGACACTACTCTGGACAAATCCACACTTGAAACAAAATGAGTAATAACCTTTTACTTGATTAAAAGGTTACTCGATTTCCCTCATTTTCTGCCTCTTACTTCTTAAGAAAACTGAGCTAAGCAAGAGGTAGAAATTTATAATTTTTGTAAGAGGCTGTTTTTTTCTCTTTTAGGGTTTATGAATATCTTGTGCACATCAGCAATTGTCAGTTGCCACTTAATTGGTCCAATGGCAATTTGTGAGTTCCTTGGTTAAATTCTGTGTGTAGATTATTATATCCATTTTTTAATTTATGAAAGTTATACTGCTCTTTTAGGTTGAGCATGTCAGATCTGAGAGGAATTTGCTTGTGGAAGTTGATAGTCGGTGCATAGTGAAGCTCTTCTATTCTTTCCAAGACTCAGATTTCTTGTACCTCATAATGGAATATTTACCTGGTGGTGACATTATGACCTTACTGATGAGAGAAGATGTTCTTTCTGAAGATGTCGCACGGTTCTACATTGCTGAGAGTATTTTGGCTATTCAGTCTATTCATCAGCACCATTATGTACATAGGTATCTTAACAATGCATTAAATAGTTTGCCTTTTTGTTCGATCTTGCATATTACATGATTGTTTTGCTATACTCTCTAGGGTTGCATGCCAGTAATACATATGTACCTTTTGCAGCTCAAATTAATGATAATGTATTTATTACTATTGTCAAAAAAGTGTTGCGCTACTGTTGATGTAACACTCCTCTTCTGCTGCGTATCATCAAGTGAAAACTTTCTAATCATTTTTTGTTTATGATGGAGAAGTCTGTTGGAGCCAACCTTAGGACCAATCACATCCTTGGAAACTCAAGGATAATGCCGCCCCCTACCCTTCTCCACTTCAATATGAGGCTTACTTCGCATAGAGCAGGGCACAAACTGGCTGTGATAATGTGATCAAAGAGAGCAAACTTCCTAAACCCACCTTTTACATTGTCAAAAAAAAATAAAAAATAATGCAAGGGTTGAACCTGTGACCTAAGTTACAAGCCCCTCAACCTTTGGCACTTGAACGAAGCTGTGGGAGCAAAACAAAGTCTCTAATCTCCAAAAGCACTTCTCATACTACGGAACTTATGTTAAAGTGAGGACGTTTCGAGGCGTTTTCAGATGTTCCATTGCTTTAAGCTTATGCTAAGAACTTTCCGGAATCAGCACCTGCATTTGGAACAATCTTACAATTAGTTTTCCGTTTTCTCGTGTCTGTGTCTCAAGGGTTACTGATTAATCTTATGGTACAACTTTATTCATTAGTTGGAGAATTACTCACTTTCATTCTCCTGATTAACAATTGTATTTATTTGCCTATACTCTGATAGTTGCGAATTGTTAGTTCCCTCAAGCTGAATTTGAGGCCCTTTGTCCTGTCTTCATTTTTGTAGAGGTGTCATCATAGGAATCAATGATCTTGCATAAGTTTCTCATATTGGATTTAGGTGTCTTGGTCTTGCAATTTGGTGCTACAGTTTTTTGTTATTATCTGTTCTTTTATATGTGCATATGGATAAGGCTTAGCAATCATCCTCCAACATGCAGCTGATTCAGAAATTATTCTTTTTTCAGGGACATAAAACCTGATAACCTTATACTAGATAGAAATGGCCATTTAAAGCTTTCAGATTTTGGTTTATGTAAGCCCCTGGAAAATAAATACTCATCAATATTATTGGAAGATGAAGACCTTACGAATGCGGAGTCTATTAACGGGACTGAAGGGCATTCTGGTGGTGATAGAGCTTCATGGCCAATGCCAAAAGAACAAATACAGCAGTGGAAACGCAACCGTCGTGCCTTGGTATTCATGAACTCACACTCTAGTGCTGCACTTCCGTATTTTCAAGTTATAATTGTGTCAGCTTGCAAAATAATGTTCTTTATTCTTGTTCCTTTCTAATTGATCAATCCATGGTCAGTCCTTAATTCAATTGACCTACGTGTGAAATATTTTCTGTAGGCATATTCTACCGTTGGAACTCTTGATTACATGGCACCGGAGGTTTTGTTGAAAAAAGGATATGGAATTGAATGTGATTGGTGGTCATTGGGGGCAATCCTGTATGAGATGCTTGTTGGGTATCCTCCCTTCTGTTCAGAGCATCCAAGAATGACAGCACGCAAGGTATTTTAACTCTTCTGTTTGTTGTTAGGATGAAAATAAGGAACAGTCGGGGCCTCTAAATTGATCTCCAAATCGTATTCAGGCAGAACTTTGTAAACCAAGATTCTAAAAGAAATTCTTTTTCACTGCAATCGGAAAATTATTGGGATTGAAATGGTTGTTTTTGTAGACTTTGTTTTCTTCAGAAGGAATGTTTCTAAAATTGTGCTTCAGCATCTTGTTAAGATTTACAAAATATACTCATTTTTCGGGTTATATCATTTGTTTTTGTTGTATCAGATAATCAGTTGGAGAACATGCTTGAAATTCCCAGACGAACCAAAAGTATCAGATGAGGCTAAGGATCTGATCTGTCGTTTATTGTGCGATGTCGAATCAAGATTGGGAACCGGAGGAGTGGAAGAAATAAAGGTAAATATCTACTAATGAAGTAGTGCCCGTGCAGGAACTATCTGCAGAAATATGCTCCTTAATTCTAGAATATTTGTTTCACTTAATGGAATGCATACAGTTTTCATCTATCATTGATGAAATTACTGTACTTTGTGTGCAAAGATCTATTGTGAGTTTGGTGAGTTGTAATGCTGCCTCCATGTTTGTGTCTTCATACTAATATTTGTCACTGGGTTTTCAGGCTCATCCTTGGTTCAAAGGAGTCAACTGGGACATGCTTTATGAAATGGAGGCTGCCTATAAACCTATTGTTACTGGAGAGTTAGATACTCAAAATTTTGAGAAGTTCCCTGAGGTGAGTACCTTTGTAGACCCCCAGATGTATTCATTTGACTTTTTTAGAAAACGTCTAGAGTAGTAGTCATTAAGATCACTCCAATTTCGTGACATTGTGGACTGCTCGACATCAACTATTTACTCTCATGATCCACGAAGCCATATATAAGCTGGATATTTTCTTCATATCCATATCTTTCACCTTTGGAGTGTCTCTATTTTCTCTACCTTTACAACAAATCATGGACAAACACCCCACCTCTCTTTCAGTAGTAACTTCAGTATGTCAATTTGACATCATTTATGAACTTGGTTCTTACAATTTTGGGCATTTCTGTGTACCATTGAATATCGGTGGATTCTTTTCGGCTTCTTATCAAATCATGCATTTTCATTCCAACTCAGTTCACCATTTAATCTTGGCATTCCGCTATAGTAAAACTTTCAATCTTCTGCATCTCAGTTTTTCCATGTGTTACTTTATTATGATGCTTCTCTTTTTTCTGAAAACCATGCTCGCTTTGTTCTTTGACTGTGCTAATTTTTCACTTTATATTATAGGTAGAAGATCCTTCATCAACAACACCAAGAGTCGGACCCTGGCGAAAGGTAATGATTACTTCTTGACAGTGCATACCCCCCCCCCACATACACCCCCCCCCAAAACCAATCTCAGAAAAAAAAAACATTCCGCGAAAATATTAAACAAATGCTGTAAACATGATTGAAGTAATGATGCAATATATTAGAAATGATTTGTATATATTTTGATTTGTTCCATCATGTAGATGCTGACATCAAAAGATTCCAATTTTATTGGATTTACTTTCAAGAAATCAGATATCCTCAAATCAGCTGAAACTTCAGGTGTGCTGCTGCTGCTTTAAATCTACAATTTGTTTTGCACCATCTTTCTGCTGTACGGAAGGGGTCTGAAGTTATTTTGTGTATGATCAAGAAATACACTTTGCACACACTTTTTCTGGCTCACACCGTATCTAAGAAGATTTAAGTATATAGAAGCACGCGTTGGTACAGTATTCTCTCCACACTTTGAATTCTTGCTAGTTTGGGCAAAAACATTTGAGTATTTATTTGGTAGGACATGAGGCATTATTGTGGATCTGTTGGAAAAGGGTACCCTGAAGAGAAGGGCGAATGAGATCATAGTAAAATGAACATCCCTTTCTGTTGCTCATTTTTATGTTATGTATCTGCCTCTAAATTCAAACACATGTCTTATTTGTGCAGGCATAGATATGAGTTCAAATGGACATTCAAAGCCTCCCTCGTTAGTGTCCTTATTCGGTATGGTAACTTTTCTTGCATTGTACATGTTTCATGATTTTCACAACGTTAGATTAGATTAGATTTGAACCACGAAAAGCATGCTGTTAAACCTTAGTTTTTCTAGATCTTTGATCTAGATAGTTATCGATTTTTGAACAAACATGAGTCCAAGGATTGATTTGATGAATATCTCCGAGGAACACGTAGAGGCACTATCATATCTTACTTTAGGTAGATCATGATGCTTCCATTTCTCCCAGATCAGTTCATACGGCTTTCTCATCGCGTTTCCTTGACTGCTTGTACTAAGCATCTCATACAAGTTCCCTTTTTTGTTTTGGTGCATATGTGTGTAACAAAACGGCAGAAAAACACATCTTGGTTAAGAATATCTTTGTAGAAAATGACTTCCCTCGTACCAAACACACCCATTGATGATTTCACGTTATTTATTGCAGGCCGAATAGACTTGCAAGATACAATAGAAGAGGACCAGAAAGAAGAACAACAGATTCTATGAGTCGAATTGCTTGTTCATTTTGACAAAGTAACGGCAAATTTCTTTTGTACAAAAAGAGAATAAACTTATAAACTTTAAGTTCTGCATAATTTTGAGTTTTTCCCTTTTCCACTTTTGGTCTTATCCCCCATCTGATTAATGTAACAATAATTCTTAATGTACATACACTACTAGTTCTGGAAACGTGTGCGGCACGTTTATCTTCTATTACCTTCTATTACGATCTAAAATTTATATAAGTCTGAACTCATGTCTATATAAATATTTATCACAATATATTTTTATAAATATGATGAAACTTGTATTTAATATGTTTCTGTATAAAACTTACTTTTGCATCCAAAAAATTGGAAAGAAGGATTTCAAATAGTCTTCTAGACTAAAATATCTAAATCTATATTTTTCTATACAAATACAAGGGTGACAACTAATTCTTTTCAATTAACTTTCAGTTATTTGTATGAAAAATAAGATATGTGGAATTATGTAAAATTAATTAAGATAATATAGCATATGATGATATGTGGCATATTAAGAAACTCTTGCTCTAAATTTAAAAACTAACGTGGATGTTTTTTTTTTGTACACTTTGAGCTGTTACTTAGGTGAATGCAATAAAAAATAGGCAATCAACATAATATTTGATATGACCATCATTATTATCTAAAATAATTTTCTTCCAAAGATTGTAGCGAGCTAGGTATGATATGAAACAGGAAAAATTGAGCTTTTATAAAGTAAACGGAATAAATTTAATGACAGAAAGATAAATGTAGCATTTTTTTGATGATAAACTTACATAACATAATTAAGTGAAATGACAAAGAAAGGAAGAAGAGAGTTTTCATCTCACTTACCCAAAGTATGTAAATCAGCGAAAACGCGTTGAATTCCTTTAATAATTGCCTAAAAATTAAATATCAAAAGAGAATTTATCAAAACATGAACATGTATTAGTTACTTACTATGCTTATTAGAAGGTCAACTTTGTGAAAAGATGAATTTTAACCTCTGCAAAGATATTCAACATCCATTTACATCACATTGCAAACTCCGTATGAAGTTTTAGAATGTACACATACATTTTTCTCCTATAAAAAAAAATAAAAAAATATAATGAAAGTGATTATTGATCCACTAATGTATTTAGAGTGAAATGGAAGATTTGTTTAATAGTCATGCATTTCTCTCATAAAGTCATAATCAATACCGTGCAATTCTTCATTCACCCTTTTTAATAATAGAAGTGAACAACTATAAGTTATGGAAGAGTAATTTAGATTAGGAAGAAAATCAAAAGCAAAAACGGATGAAACAATATGATTTAGTTATTATTTAATATTTAATTTATTAATAATTTATAACATTTTAATTTAATGTAGGGGTAAAACGATAATTTAATTTTTTTCCTAATAATTTTTTAATTTATAGTAAGGGTAAAACCGTAATTCAACTTTTAACTTTTTTTGTACTTATAATAATATATACAATAAGGGTAAAACCGTAATTTAACTTTTAACTTTTTTTATTCCCACTTATAATAATATATGATAACATATTCAATTTTTTTTCTTTCTAATTTTCTATCATATATTATATTAAAATATTGAATTATCAGTCTACTAACTACTACAATTATGTTTTCAAGAGCCTGTTGTTCGTTAGTTTATTGGTAAGATAAACCGACACAAAGTTTATTTTAAGCAAATAAAAATGAATCAAATTCTTTTCTTTATTAAAAAGTTATAAATCCTATACTTAAAAGAAGTCAAAAAGGAGGGGAAAATATCTAAAGTCAAAAAAGAGGGAAAAAAAAAATATCTATGTTATAAAATAGATGATATTTATGGAGCCATTCAACAAACAACAGCTGATATTATTCTTAAGATAGAAATATCCTTTTCATTACTTTCACATCTTGCCTGACATAAATTCATAATAAACAATTCTAAATTTTTTTCCTTTTTATCTTAACACTTACGCAATTTATTCGAATAATATCATCGCAATATCTAAAATTTAATGGAAATAATTAAAATAAGTTTTAGTGTTGCTGACTTAATTGTCTCTCCATCTCCATGAAATAATAATAAGGTGTACGTACATTTGTTTTTATTATTGTTGTTGCTGACTTAATTATAAATTTATTAATATCAACCTAACTTTAAAGAGTTGCTAAATTAATATCAAGCTACCTATGTTAAATACTGTATAGCAGACTATATATTATGTTTTAAAATTAAAATATTTGAGGCAGGGTGGGCCAAAGAGAAAATAAAGAAAGAAACAAATCTTGGTGAGATTTGAATTTATATGTACCACTACAAAGTGAAGTTACAATAATTATTAAATTAACAATTTAGTCTGGTGTAATTGTCTTTTATAAGTAGCTTTAACTAATTAATTAATTATTAAATATTTAAGCATCGAATGTGGATCGCAATTTTACTAAACAATCAAAGACTATTTTAATATATGCATAATTCTTGACATATAGAGTTACATAATCAACAATTTTGATTCAAATAACATGCGTGTATATTCCTAAACTTCATATATATATATAACTATTCTATCTAAGTATATTATTATATATTAAAAACTTTAATAAATACAAACAAATAATAATAATGTATTTTGAAAGCAACAAATCATATAATTTATAATTTTAATTTCATATTCAAATATCAGGTCCACCGCTAGCTATAAGATAAGGAAAAAGACTGTTTAAGCAGTTATATTCACTAAAGGGTAAATAAATAATGTTGTTTCTTGGTAGCAAAAAACAAAACAAATCACATGGTCAAAAATAAGAAATTGTGACATGATAATTGAATATAATAAACTTTAATAAAAATATCAAATAGAGGAATTGTTTTGTTGGCATAGCCCATAGGCAATGGAATTGAATGAAGACAAAAGATATTTTATGGTGGACAGGATATTTTTTGTAAATAGGGTTTAGAGAAAATATCTGTGTAAACTACGAGTTGACGTGTTCACTTGACACATGGAAAAAGCGGTGACAGCTGAGCCTCTCTTTCTACAAAAAGTTCCTTCGTTTTTTCTCTTCTCACAATATAAATTCCCAATTTATTCATATAACAAATTATTATACTCTTAACCTATAGTTTTTTTTTGAAGATAAAATAATGGAAACTCTATCGGATTCAAAAGGAAAAATTTCAACAAACAATTTGGGTCATAAAATTGATGAAATTTTGACTCTCGAGGTATATATTTATTAGTCTGTTTAATCATTTGTATGAAGGAACTTTTTTTTTTTTTTTTTTTAGGTTTTGTGTTTTTTTTATGAACTGTACACATATTGTGGAATTGTTTTTGAAAGTTGATGGTTTATGTAGTTTTTAGTTGGATCAAATTTTTTTTTTCTAAGCCTTTTTTGGGGGTAAATCTGTGTTTTGATTTATTTTTTTTAAGTTATACATAAAGATGAATTCAGTGAATTTTAAGATGTTTGTACTAGGACTTTGATTATGCATGTTCAACAGTTTTAGAATTTATTTATAGGATAAACATGGTAAGTAATTATCCTTAAGAATCAACAATTCAAAATAAAAGTGCATATGCACCCAAGATGTGGCTTAGTAGTCGATGAAGTTGATTGTGTATCACGAGCTCTCGGGTTCAAATCTTAATAGTAACAGAGTTACCCTGGTACCCGATGGTGGTGGTAGGTATCACTTAATGAGGTTTTTTTTGGTTAAAAAGTGTATATGTAGTTGTAGGATAAGACTGCGTACAGTAGTTCTTCATAATTGTTTTATAAAAAAAAAAAAAACTATAACTGCATTTCTTGTGTGGTTACCTTGTTTTTTTTTTGTTTTCTTGTTGATGATGATATTATTATGTTCTTATCGTGCATTGTGACAGAGAGTGAATTTGTTGAAATAATGTGAAGCATATGCTTCTCCAACCCCCCCTAATTATCATGTTTTATGTGTCTTTTTTGTGCTAATTGCATGGTTAATTTTATGTGATCATTCAAAATAAGGTGATGATGTTATGAAATGAGATTTCATGTAACGATCCAAATTTGTTTGGTACTGAAGTGTAGTTGTATTCAATATAAGGATATCCAGTGCCCCATCCCTCCTTCTCCAGGTTCTAAGGAAACAACTTTAGTGTATTGATAGTAGAAGCCAGAAGGCAATGTTTCAAAATTAACAGGCGAAATCGGGCTGGAAAATGTGGTTCATTTAGAATTCAGTTTCTCATTAAGAAAATCCTATCTCAGGATTCTCGACCAAAGAGCATGGAATGGACTGACGAGAAGCATAGTTTGTATCTCAAGTCTATGGAAGCATCATTTGTCGACCACTTATATGGTTCCTTAGACGTAGTTGCTCGGCATTCCCAAAATGATGGTTTGTCAAGGCATAAATCATCAAGGCAAAGACATGCCAATCCTTCAGGCCAGGTTTGATTCGATTCGACTGAACGTTACCCTGCTATTTAATTGGTTTTTTTCGTCCTCACTCAGAATCTGATTTCGTCCCTTTCATTTGTGAATCACAGTATAAGGTGTTTCAAGATGGTTGTTGGACCAAAATTGACTTCAAGAAAGACCAGCCTCAGTTAAATAAAACAAACGAATCTACTGCTGTATTGGCAAGCCCTTGGATTAAGCATTTCAAATCTGCAGGCAGACATCATAAGAGAGTGAATTCAGATCTACAGGGAAACACTACCACAGTGAAAGAGAATCAATCTCCTGTATCTGACTTCGGCTTGTGCCATAAAGATTACGTTACAGGTAGCTGAGATTTTCAATCAGCACGTGTTACTAATCCTCCGATATCTATATCAAGTCATTAACAATACTCTTGTAACATTTCAGAGGTGATGGATCAAAACTTTATCGATGAAGATCTTGAAGGAGGACAGTCTAGCAGCAGGGAGCACTGCACAAAACGGACAAAAATTCCGTTTGGTGCTGGTACAAGCAGTGATCAAGTAATGAGTTGGACCAGCTAATTTGCAGCTCTAAATTACTCAGTGGCACACATTAGATTGTCAACTAACTATACTTTAAATGGATCATCCAGGTAGTTCCATTTTCTACATCCTCAATGACTGATAATCTTAAGGATCTTCTGGAGTCGACGGGTTAAGTCTCTGGCTTTCAGCGATGACTACGATGATACTAACCTCTTTAACCAAGAACGACGTATGGAATGTAAAAACAGCAGGTGGGAAGACGTTGCGTTTCAAACTATTGCTATAGGTTGTTCAAGATTTTGCTATAGTTTCTGCCCGGAACTAGTTATGGCTTTGTATCTCTTTATTTATCTGTATGTTGGAAATTCGAGTAGCTATTGAACCTCTAATCCTTGTACAGATTTTGGAAAAATGTTGTCAAAAAATGCTTGCTCTATATTGATGTTCTTACATGCTTTTCCTGATTTATTCAATTTTTTTTCGAGTGTTGGCCATTGAAAATCCGGATGTAAATATACTATCATTTTATTATATTGTAATAGACTTTGAAACTTATGAGCTAAAAACAGTGTCAATATTATCGATGGGTTGCCAATGGATATTTTTGTGAACATTACAACAAAATACAGTTAGAACTTTAAACAATGGCATGAAGTTCAATTTATTTATATTACCTAAAATTTACAGCTGCAATTCAAACTTCATGCCAATAGGAATTATGTGAAAAACAAATTTCAGGCCAATGGCCTCATGTTAAATAGTTACAGTTCGAACTTTGGGACAATAATAAGTTTAATTTTCAAGCTAACTAATAAATACGTTGAACATAGCTTCAAAATTTACTACTATAATTAATGTACTAATTCAAATTATTCTTATGCTTTGATGAATTACTATTACGACATATTAAATATAAATGTTTTAAGTATAAGGTTTTTATCAATATAATATACAATGTATAGATATGTATAACTAAATGTCCAAATGATATTTGACTATGAGTCTTCCTTTTGTAAATCAAGTGAATAATAGATACACATCTCTGAAATTCGAGCGAAATTATAATTGATATTTTCTGTGGATGGAGTTAATTGACTTTCTGTGAACAGAGTTAATTGACGTTTTTGCATTGACGTGCAATTTACATTTCTCTAGGCAAATTTAGTGCAATAATTTTGACTGAAAAAACTTTTGGCTAGAGAAATCACATCCTATCTTCCCTCCTAAAATATCATATATTGCAAAAACTCAATCTCCGAGTCTCGAACATCCGGAATAAAGCCGGTAATATTATATTATAATGAAAAATCTAAAAAATAAAAAATAAAAAAATCACAGGTGGGCGGACAAGTATAAATATACAAATAAAAAACTACAGCCTTCTTCGTCTCTTCGCTTAAATTTCGCTATTCCATTATTTCCAGGTTCGTATTCATCTTCAATTAGGGTTACGTTATCAATTCGAATTTCAATTTCCTTTTTCCCTCAATTTTTGATTTTGCTCAGCTCAATTATAATTTAATTTTCACAGACTAGGTCAAAAATTCATTCATCATCATCAGCGATTTCGGTATTTTTTCCCTATTGGGTCTGCCTTCAATTGTAGTTACATTCCACGAAAAGAGGGAAGGGAAAAAAGAGAAACTTTTGAATTGTTTGTAATTTGTTCTGCAATGCCGTCGTTTGTTTCAACATCAAAGGCGATTAGGCGTTTAGTTACACATAGAAATGTGTTGAAACAGAGGTTGGGGATTGATAATAATGGTTGGGGATTAGGAAATCATGTTCAAGTTCGATGCTTGAGTGGCATTGTTGGTGTTCCTTCAGTTTCTCCTGGTTGTGATGCTGGTAGCAAGGTGATTAGGCCTTCGCCGTCTGGAGAAGTTTATAGAATTGGGCCTGTAATTCAAAGCAGAGGATTTTTGGGCTGTGGTGATGGGGAAGAGGGGAGTATGTTAACCAAAATACACGAGGAGAAGCGTGTCTTGGGGTAAGTTCTAAGTCAAAAACATTTTCATGCACTTTTGTTTCTTATCATGAGCAAAATCCAGGTTACTTGCGTGATCTTTACATCGTAAAATCATGGTGAATATTGTAAAATTGGCTAATTTGTTATTGGTGTGACTTCAAATGAGAAGTTACTTTAGGGTGTTTGAGTTTTTTTTATAAAAATATTACATATTCCTGTCATCCTGTGTATATACAGACATCTGCACATAAATTGCACTAGTAACCAAAATGTAGTGACTACATGAGGTTCCCAAAAAAGAAATAGGCAAATAAACTACACAAAACAACCTTGCTCATCTTACAAGGAACCTTATTATCTATGATTGCCTCAGAATCATCTATATATTCAGATTTATACAAAAAAAACTAAAGAGAAGAATACAATTCATCTTAAGCTTTTGTAAATTGCTACTTGTATCTTAAAAAAAAAGTACTTTGAGTTACTCTCCTTCCATATTGTCCACCAAATAGTTGCAGGGGCAATTTTCCATCCGTCTTTGCTACTGTTGCAGTTTTCACCTTTATAGCATGCTATAACTTCAAGAGTTCTTCCTCACTGTGTCAAACTAGAACCTCTGAGATTGATGAACAAATCCAGTAAATTTCTTGTTCTGCAATGTAAAATATATGGCTTATTGTTTCTGCCTCTTGCCCACTCATCGTCTCATCCAGTGTAAGAGTTGATTGAGGATGCACTTCATAGAAGAAACAACATGTTTTTATCTTCAAACTTTTTAAGGGCTAAAAGAGTAGAACTGTTGATGATCACTGTTTGGCCTTTGCTGGGAACTTCTGCTTGAGCTATAAGAGAAAGGATATACATTCTGTACTTTCACTTCTACTTACTAAGTTAAGCACAAGAAAACCTATGCAATTTAGCAGTAAAATTTTCAGTCCAAGTTAATAACTGATCCTGCATGCTCAATTTTTTTTAGTTTTGAAATTTGCAAACAAACTGAGTTTAATTTTCATTTACTTGGGATACATGCTGAATACTCCTGTAACGTAATTCAACCCCCAACTGCTAAGAGGAATATTGTACAATTTACAGACTAACTCGTATTGTTGTTATTAGATATTCTCCGGAGCAGTTATATGCTGTGGTTGCTGCTGTTGACTTGTATGAAGATTTCCTCCCCTGGTGTCAAAGATCAGAGATCATAAAGCGCCATCCAGATGGATCTTTTGATGCTGAGCTAGAAATTGGCTTCAAATTTCTCGTTGAGAGTTATGTGTCTCATGTGGAACTAAACAAACCAAAATACATCAAGGTAGCATTCGTCATATATCTATTGTATTTATTAACTTTTACCTATAAAAGATATAGTATTTATATTTCGTTTTAAATTTCTTTCAATTAAGCGTAACAAATTTTGTTCAATTATGTTTTATGTTTTTGTTAAATATTTCAGTTACTCTTTTTCTTACAATAGTTACTGTATATGAGTGTTGTGAATTGATATGTCCTGAATCTTAATAAGATCAATGGTATCTCATTTTTTAGCCCTTCTCAAAAACGTGTAATTACTGAAGTGTAGTGTACCATTTGAGAATTAGTCAGTTGTCAGATATGCCTTCTAATTGAAGCTGAGTGTATTGAAAAGCACACATAAAATAATGGCATTGGATGTTTCTTGAGAAGTTGCACCATGATGGGAAAGAGTCTAAAAGTTAACTATTTTACAGCTTTATGCAAAATCTCTTTACAAACAATTACAGCTTCTTCTGATTGTTTTCTGGGATAAGCACTATCTAACAAACATAATTTCCATAAAAAGGTATATTTCTCATTCATATTTAGATGAGGAAAGGAAGTTGTCTCAAACAACTTACAATATTTTTTATTTAATGCGGATCTAGTGAAAAAAACAAGCATAAATAGCAGAATGTCCATGTAGGGGACTCCAACTATTTAGGTCAAGGTTTAGGCGTTCTTTGTAAGCTTACATTAGGCCCGTATTTAACAGTTTTTTTTTATTTTAGTGAAGGTTACCCAGTGGAGGGATATCTACAAGGTTTAGAGAACCCTAATCCGCCTTAAAAGACACGTCCAATCGTAGGAATAGACAAGTCTCACTCTTTCCCTTAATAGGAATCCAAAAGCGGAGATCAACCTACCTATCTAATGACTTTCCCTTAGGTCGAGTTAACCCACGACTCTCCTTATTGATGATAGGAATTTTAATTAATTTGGTTGAAGGTCACGATGATTTTTGACTTGGTCCATACTTTTTTTTTTTTTGGTTTGTGGATGAAAAGTTACTATCTGTTCATATCTTAAATAAGTCAATTTTAACATACTTGATGTGTTTATTAGATTCCAAAGCTTTACGATACATGTATTGTTAATGAGAGGCCCTTCTTCTCATCAGATAAGTTTTGGTGCTTTTACCTCTATGACCATCCTGAAATATCTTAAGTTACCTTCTCTCATGCACATAATTTTTTCATTGTTGCAGACAACTGCTACTGATACTGGCCTTTTTGATCATCTGATTAACGTCTGGGAGTTCAACCCAGGACCAACTCCAGGATCTTGTAACCTTAACTTTTTGGTAGATTTTAAGTTCCAATCTCCATTATACCGACAGGTAAATTTCCATTTTTAATGTAGTAAGTTCTTAATGTCTTAGCCATAATACCATGTGAGTATGGATATCTTGAAGATACTAATTACATTGATGCAAACTTTTGGGGTTTGCTAGACGGAGGTACTCTAGGTCATTAGCTTATTGTATCGAGGTAGATCTGCCGTCCCCTTACTTCAGATTTGTTCTTCAGTTAATTGTTTACATATGCTTGATGCATTGTGGAATCAAACCATAAGAGTCTGGTTGAAAAATAACATTTGTTTCTTGTACTATTTTGAATACCATTGAGGAAATCACATTTCAGTTTTCACGCTCTCGTTTCTATGTGAAAATCATCCACTAAAAGCTTCTATCTTTTAACCTCCTATAATTATATTTCACAGCTTGTGACTCGTCTATTGCTACTAAGTAGCAGAATTGCAGTCTGGCGTACGAAGCATTCTGCATACACACATGGTCTGGGGAAGGGCCGCACCCTGAGGGGGTATAATGTAGGCAACCTACCCTGATGCAAGCATCTTTATCTGATTCCACAACTTGAACCTGTGACCTATAGCTATTCTGGTTCTGTTTTCCCTCGGTTGCAAGTCCATTTCAAATTCAAAAGCCCCAAGCACATACTTTACCGTACTGTCCAGAACTAGAGCAACTACCTCAGCCTCACACCGAACAACACTCGGCTTGATACTTCTTTCCTTTCTCCTTCCACTTTGCCTTGACACAATTGTTGGTGGGTGAATAGCTATTAGTGCCTTTCTAAGTGGCTTTACCGTTTTACCGCTTGACTTGCCTATTTGCTGTTAACCCTTTGCATGAGTCTCCATGCTATAGAATCAGAAGCAAAGAGTAGAAATGAAAGTAGCTTTTAGAAAGGTAGTTGTATGCGTATGCAATGTGGCACTTGACTTTCAGGAAGATAAGTTGGATATTGCTAACTGGAGTATACCTCTAGAAATGAAATTCCAATTGAATGGACAGATGCCTTCTTTAAGAAAGTAATGAACTAGGTGTAGGATAAAGGACAACATGCATCTAATCAAACTGAATGCAAAACCGCACATTACATTCAGGCACGGAATCCACTGTGACTTAAACCATAGGGCAGATGCACATCTCATCAGGATTAGTGGTATATTCAAGCAAGAGTTCTTGTTCACTATTATAATAAGGGTGCTTTCTCACCTAAGGAGTCGTAGCAGTTATAATAGTAGAACCCTGACATCGTGTCTTTTATCCTAAAGAGGTGATCTATCTGTCTTTAATTTCCTCATGTTTTTGGGTGGCTAAGCCATTTTCAGTTTTCTTGATGGTATGAAGTATGCATCCCTCCTTTTTCTCTCTAGTCGTTTGTCCCATTCTTTCTTCTGGGAGTGAATTTTAAGAAATTTAGCTCTTGTTATAGTAAATTGGATGATGTTCTAGCTAAGTATCAGATCTTTTTATTTTTATTTCGAATATCCATGATAAATTTACCCAGTTCTCTCTTCCAACATGGTAACCTGAGCTACCTAGATAGTTATTGTGCTTTGTAAATACTCCTATATTTTAATATTGTTTTTACCTAGTGGTTATCAAAAATAAAAGTTGAACTGTTTAGGCTGGATATGGGATTTGGTTAAACTAGAGGCCCTCAACAAAGAGAAATGAGGGTGTTGAGTTTACTTTGAAGTTGATTTTGTTCAGCTGTAATTTCTATTTAAAATGTTTGTTGGGAAGTTTCAGGAACCTTGTTTTTATCTTTTCCTTTTTTTTCAGTTGATTGATTAAGTTGTATCATCTTAACTTATTTAAAGGCATTGGTGCAATACTCCTTCGCAGGTAGCAAACATGTTCTTTAAGGAGGTGGTCTCTAAATTAGTTGGTTCTTTCCATGACCGTTGCCGTTTGATATATGGACCAGGGGTTCCTATTCGTGAGGATACATATCAACAGAGGTTATGAAGATTGGTGTTCGGTTGTGATGAAATGAAGCATGGGCCAATTCAATTTTTCCGGGTACCAGTTGGTCCAACTGTATTCTAATTCTTAAGTTATTTCAAAGCTTGAGAAGGAGCTGATTCAGCATCCCTGGTATTCCCAATTTCTTAAACTTACTGGTTTTGTTTCTTTTTGTTTTTGGCTGGCGGGATGAGGGTTGGTATTTGGTGGTGGTGATGGATACCTTTGTAACATTTAAGGTTACCATTTTGTTTTTACGTCCACATCATGTAGGCTTGACCAATATATTTGAATCAGTTCATAAGATATTTTTTTATTAATACTTAGAAGATTCTGTACAATGATACTTGTTCATTGAATTTACATTATAGGTATAGGAATGACATTAATCGATGTAATTTGCAGTTATGCACTGTACTTTTATGGAATTTAATCGTTGGGCCTAGCTGGTCTTGATAAACTAAGAATAACAATCTCTGGGCCTAACTGGTAAACTTACAGCACTTACATTTCCAGTCGAGTGAGCTCTCTTGTTGTATTTCAAAGTCATATATCCCATAGTTGTTACATTTATGGTTGCGAAAATTGCTTGTTAAATCTACGTAGTATTTTCTGGGCACGGTTTCTAACTGTGAATTGGAACCCAATGTTAAAGTATTCTGAAATCCTTATTGATATGATCCTCATACTCAGTTCTTTGGGAGATGCCTTTGCACCATGACTAGATGATGCAAATACCTCTCTAATGTTTGAGTCTCTAGTTATAAACTCTTGAAAACTCTAGTGTAAGGTACATTAACTTGGAAATACAAATGATTATGATTAGGTAAAGGTTGTTGATATTTTTGAATCTACCTAGTTGACTCGTTGAGAACACTAGATGATTTCTTTCCATCTGTTTAACTTTTGGGAGACAAGAGTCAGCTGGTGTACCTGTGCTAGTAGGATGTATCACATACCCTGTAGCATTAGTCGAGGTGTGCGGAAACACCACACTTACTTTTAAAAAGGCTGTCTTTTGAACATGAAATTTTGATTGGAGTGAATTATTACACTTGGTCCTTGCATATCCATAATTTTGATGCACAAGTTCATGAATATGACAAAAAGTTTAAGGTAGGTTGAATCAGAGGAAGTGTTATGTATGTAAATATCTAATGTAGATGAGTCTCAGAATAATCTGTTCTTTCACTTTCATCTTTCTACAATTATGCAGCAAAAAATGGTCCATACACTCATAAAGTAAGTCACAAACCAAATTGAAGACAGTTTCATTCACATAACTGAACTTAGTGGGAATGAAGGAGCTGTCAAACTCCAAAATAACTTATCATTGATTTGTTTACATTTTATAACAACCTTAGAGATTTTTTTTTATTTTTTTTTGGTTTCCTATAATATCCCATGTTACCAAGAACACTATCCATTTCAATAATTCATTCACTTTCAAAGTTCCCTCCAGCTGGAAATTGATTGCAATATTAAAATAAAGTATGTTGTGTGGCCCCTAAATTATGAATCTCATTGGTCAAAGTGAACTTCATGGGATACTCATATCAATTAGATTCTCACTTCAACCACAAAAGACTCCCCAATTTTTAAAATTTATATTGTACACTAATAATAACATCTAACACAACTGGTAAAGGTTGTTGTCATATGATTAGAAGTCATAAGTTTGAATCGTAGAAACAATATCTTGTAAGACTAAGAACAATTCACCCTAACTAGTAGTATGATTTTCGTGTTAACGTTGTTGTCATGTGACTAAGAGATTACGAGTTTGAACTGTGGTTTAAAACATCTTACAAGGCTTAGTATAATAGACCCTAGCTAGTAGTATAATTCATCTAGTAAAATTGTTGTCATGTGAGTAGAAAATCACAAGTTTGAATTGTGGAAACTATATTTCGTAAGACTGAGTTCAATAGTATGTTTTTCTCCAACCTCACGTATAGCGGGAGCTTACTGTAGGGTAGTGGACTGTTTTTTTTTAACTTTTGACTTGTGATAACATCATTTTAATATCCTTATCTTTTTTCTTTTTTAACCAATCAAAGATGATTGATCAATATTATCCAATATTCCATAACGTACAATAAAACCACACAAAGCATTCAATAAGTGCAACATTATTTCCCTCTTTTACCTTATTATTGTTCTTTAGTAGTCCCCCCTTTTGTCATATTGCATCCATTGAGCCTGGAAAATTTGGTGAAAGAAAAAAAAAGGTCACCAACGTCATGCTTTATCTTCGAATATTGACGATGAGATTGTATATAGAAATGACTTTTTTTTTCTAAAATAAATATTCTTTAAAAAAGAATCAACTTCAAGAAAGGATAAAATAAATAAATCCGATAAAATTGGGACGATACAAAATAAATAAATAAATTGTTGATGATAGAGATTGGAGAAATTCTTAGCAAATGGGGAAATGTAGATACTAATAGTATGAGTAGTATCATTTTTGTCTCAATCTTAGTTATATATCAATGATAAAGACGCCAATTTTGTATTAAGATACACATTTTGTTTTTAGTTAAAGATAAAGACATTTTTTGCATGCAGGGTCCATGCAAATAATACATATATTTCGTTAATTATAAATCTATTCATTACTTTTTGACTTTTTGTTATATTTCACTTGAGTTGAAATCTATCGAAAACAATCTCTCCATCTTCATAGAAAAAAGAGAATAGAGTTGCATACGTATCGACTTGTGAAAATATACAGAATATATTGTTGTTGTTATCTGCGCCACTGCTATCAAATTATGTGACATGTTTTTGGTCAAAAATATTTTTTATTTGTTATAATGATCGCATTGGGATGCATCTCGATTATTTTACTCAAGTATCAATTTAAACACTTAAAAGGGATACTTTCATTTAATAATTATATGTTTGGACAGTTAAACATGATAAATATAGTGATGTTAATTATGTAAGATTTCCTCTAATGATGTCTTTCAACATCTTTTAAAATTAAAATGATCTCTTTATTTTTGTCTTTAAATATATTTTGGAACTACTATAATATAGGATCATAATATTACTTTGCAATTCCATCTTCACTTCAATCTCAACTTTGTTGTAACCAATTGAGCCGACCAAATTAAAACATGTAAATTATCAAATCCCAAATAAATCAAATTGGGAAGATTTTTAAAATCAATCACATAGGCTAGATGTGGTAAACTCCTAAGCTCGATATTTAAATCTTAAATTTACCTCTATATGATAAACTAATTGATAGCTAATGGCGAGATAACTTGAATTTCGACAAGAGGATTTAACTATCACATCTGAGATTTTGAACTTATACTTCTCTATTATGTATAAAGTGTATCAAAATTTATGTACATACAAAAAATATTATTTTCTTATTTACCCAATATATATTTGTTGGAGGAAAAGAAGATCAAGCAATTCATGATGATGTACCTATTTATAGGGAAGATAGCATCTATAGCTTGTACTAGTAGATTTATTTAGAATCATAAACGGATCCCACTATAAAATTTGTGAGACCGTAAAAAATTATTTGTTTTATATATATATATATATATTATTTTCTTCGCTTCAAATTGTTTATTTGATTTGACTTACATATATTTGAGAAAGTAGTGACATTTTTAAATCTTGTAATCTTAAATTTAAAATATGTACATAACATACCAAAATGTCATTTATCTTATGGTCTTAAAACTGTCAAGTAGAAAATTAGACCTAATTAAAAAGTGATAAAAATGATATTCTTTTTTAAATAAATTTAAAAAATAAAATAAAATACGACAAACAAATTAAAATTAATGAATTTCTTTTTTAAATGTCCTACTAATAAGAAAAATAATATCAAACCAAGTGAAACAAAAAAAAGTGCATGGTTACGTTGTTATAGACTGTATACTATAATTTCATAATCATGCCATTATACTCGAAGTAAATTCAACATTGAGAAGATTAAAATATACCTATTTTTACATTGCTTGCTAATCTATACACTTTTTATTTTAAATTCAAATTTATATAATCAATCATTTATATTAAAGGGAAAACGGCATTTTTAGTCCTTGTGTTAAGATTATATTCTTATTTTAGTTCTCGTGTTATTTAACTAAGCATTATTAACCTTCAATTATATCAAATAAGTGATTTTAGTCCTTCAACTTACAGATTCAAAAAAAATTAAGAGAGAGTTCAGTGCTAAAAGAGGTAGTTCGGATATTTCCTTTTTAATTCTCTCTCTTTGAAGATCAAGCTAAGTCTTCCCTATCTCTATCTAGAAGAACAAACCCGTCGATTTGAGCTATAATTTCAAAAACCAACTTAATAGGCATTAACTTTTCCTCTCACACCGCCGAACGATAAATTATGCAACGAATGATTTTTTAAATTATTTTTCTGTTTTCTCAAGCAATTACTTTAAAATATCCGAATTACCTCTTTTAGTAGTGAACTCTCTATTAATTTTTTTAGGTATGTTAGTTGAAGGATTAAAATCATTCACTTCATATAATTAAAGGTTAATAGTGTTAAATTAAATAACACAAAGACTAAAATAATAAATTAGCCTTAACATAGAGACTAAAAATACTGTTTTCCTATATTAAAAGCAGACACCTTTTTATCAATATGCCTACTTCATATAAATTATACTTTTTAAAATTTTAATGTAAAGATACTTGATAAATGATTTTTCGATGATAATTAAGTCCCATGTAAATAAAAAGAATATTGCCAAATAAGTAAAATCCAAAAAGTAATCATTTGATATAATTTGTTGGGTCCTTGCTGACACATGAAGCTTTGCATCTAGTATATTTATGTATATATCGTGTTGAATGTTGGTGATACATGGATCTTGGTGGGAATTGAATCTGCTTTTTGTATTAGTATATATATATATATATATATTACCTTTTTTTAATTATTATTCATAGAGTAAGTAGCATATAATAATTAAATATGCTTCATGCATGCAACAACTTTTGCCTTTTGGAATAGTGAGAATATACGAATTCGGAGCCGAAATGGCAAAAAAAACTGGAAAAAAATTCCAAAAGAATATATTAAAAAACTTTTTAACTAAAATGGTAAAATCGTTATTGATATAGCAATTTATTTGATCGACGTTTAGAAAAATTGCTTCTCTACCAGTAATTTGTAGAAAAAAAAATTAAAAAAAATTATTTGTAAATCGCTACCACCACAGCGATTTTAGTAAAAAAAATTTAAAATTGTATTGTAAGTCGCTGCACAAGCAGCGATCTTACCTAATGTTTTTGCTTTTTTTTTTTTTTAATTGTGGATAGAAAATCTTTGCAGCGATTTTGCTCAATTTATTTTTTTACATAGTAAATTGCTGCTTTTGCAACGATTTTTATTGAAAAATAACTTCTTCTTTTTTTAAAAGATGAATTTTACTATTTTTTTAAAACAATAAAATGAAATCGCTGCTAAGACAGCGATTTACTATTAAATAATAATAATAATAATAATAATTTAAGTAAAACTGCTGCTAAGACAGCGATTTACTATATAAAAAAAATTTAGTAAAATATTTACAACACAATTTTAAAAGAAAAAAACTAAAACATTTACATAAAAAAATTTTTTTAACTAAAATCGCTGCAAAAACAGCAATTTACGTCAAATGTGTTTTTAAAAAAAAACTAAAATCGCTGCAAAGACAACGATTTACAAATCATAATATCAAAAAAATTGAATTTCACTAAAAAATCGCTGCCTTTGCAGCGATTTGTTAAAAAATAAACTTAAAAATAAAAATTGTACAAATCGCTCGTAGAGCAGCGATTTTTTCTATCGCCAGTCAAATAAATCGCTACTGATGTAGCGATTTTACCATTTTGTTAGAAAATTTTTTGACAATTTTTTTGCCCTTTAGGCTCCGAACTCGAAATATACACTACGATTGCACATAGTTAACTTGAGATCCCCATATAGTTATCGATACAAAGTTAGTAAGGATTCAGAATTTATTTAAATTCTTTCGATAAGTAATTAAAGTTAATTTACATATAGATACTTATATAATAAATATTAAATCTCGTTTAGCCTTTTTGTAATATCACTTCATTGATTGTTGTCCCTTAATCCAAACAAATGAAGTTGGAAAGGGAGTTTGATTTAACTCTACTTTTTTTCATAATCATTTACTATCCCAAAAAAATAGTCATTCTTCTAAAGAAAGAAAAATTCAGAATTTGGTAGTAATTTTCTCATGTTTGATTTATTAAAATATTTGCGTTTAAAAAATAATTTCTTAAAAATAAGAAAAATAACTTTTATAATGAAAGTAAAAAAAATAAGTTTCATAAGTAACATTTCATATTAATTATCGCCTCCCCACCCTTCAACACACCCAATTCTTCGACAATTCTACCTCCAAGCCTTCGTATTTTGCCAGATTATATGTAAATACTTTTGAGATAGATCAATATATATTTGTTACTTATTTACCAAACACTAAAAATTAAACAAGAAATCCACTTCTTCTTTTTTTGAAAAATTATTTTTCCCAAACACACCCTTTTATTTCTTACTTTTAATTTGAAAAATACTAAAAGAGAAACCCCTTTCTAAATAGAACACAAAAAGGGTAGAGTTTGAGCATATCCTATAGTAGCCTTTCCAATTGTCAATAAGACATCAACTTCCAGATTTCAGAATATCTATTCAAGATACACATTGATCACTATTATCTTTAGAGAAGTGTTTTTTTTTTTAAAAAAAATTGTGTTTGGCTAATTCAATTTGAAACGTGTTTTTTTATAAGCAAATTTCGTTTCGTTAATTTTTTTTAAAAAAAATATTTTTAAAAGTCAAATTACAAAAAAGACAATTATTAATGTACTTCTAATATTAAAATCATTTTATAGAGAAAAATTATTTTAAATATCCATAATAAATTAATTAAATTTTTAATTTTAAAAAAATAAAATTTACATGTTTAAATTTCAATGAACACTACACCTTTTTGGAAGGATGCAATCTTTAATTGTTGTAATTATTTTCTTTTTTCTAATCTTGTAAAAGTATTGTTTCAACCTTTTCTCTAATTCAACAAAATAATACATAAAATAATATATACTATATTAATTAATAATATATAAACATAAAATATATTATATTATTATTATTATTATTATTATTATTATTATTATTATTAATATGTAAGAGCTTGTTTGACATTGATGCTAAAAGTAACTTATTTTTAAATAATACATAAAATAATATATAATAGATAAATAATATATAATTATAAAATTTATTATATAAAAATAAAAATAAAATTCTTAAATAAATTTAACCAAATTTATGAAATATGCTAATTAATTAATAAGAAATATACTGTTAGATATGTATTAATGAAAAAAAAATTAATCTTTGAGAAATAAATTTTTGTTTCCACTTCAACTTTTTTTTAAAAAAGTAAAAATTTTAGTTTTGCTTATGCTTCTATTTTAAAAGCACTTTTACTAAGTCACAAAACACATAATTTTTCAACAAAAGTTTTCTTTTCTCAAAATAAATATTTCTGACCTTCCAATTAACGTGCTCTAAGTAACTTATATACATCACTAAATATTATGGTTGAGCGATAAATACTCTTTTATCTTTAATCAGACATCTCAAATTTAAGACCCCAGAAAATATAGAGTTTTCCAATACAAATCTAAATTAATCGACCCCCAAAATAAATATCAAAACATATTGTAATTTGTAATATAAGATATTTGTAAGAGTACTATGACATCACTCAGATTTACTCACTTGTACTTGAACTCATTGTACTATGCACAATTAATATATTGTATCCAGCAAGTCCAATTTTTACACTAAAGATTATAAAAGATATTTACTCTGATAAAAGTTAATTTCTATATACCCTAAAGCATTGCACAATATATATATATATATATATATACGTATAACTTATTTGATAATTACATGTAAATATTTTATATCTATTCATTCATAATCTTGTAAAAGTGATCATAATTTATTTTTTTCTTGTTTGTTCAAGATCATAGATTTCAAAAGATTCATAATCACAAAAATAATATGTTACATTTAAAATCACAAATTCTCAAACTGCATGGCCACCTCATGTCCTCGTCAACGCACTGTAAAATTAGTACATATAGAATTAATGGAAGCACCTACCTAAACTAGAATATTTTGGAGGAAAATTATGTTTCGATATTTTTGCACTTTTTTCTTTATTACTCATACGTATATTAAATCAAACCATGCAATTTATTACTGTCTCTTTAAGAAAATTTTCATTTATTGACTATCGTTGTATCAATATGTTTATCTTTCACATGACATTGCCTTCATTATTTCGATCTCAATCACATTTTTCAACTCTATAATTGTGTCACCTCATAGCATGCATGCACCGTCAAATCAGTACATAAAGTATAGTTTTTATTTTTTCACCTAGTATTTAATATTTGTATTAGATCGAGTTTGACTAAATTTGAAGTCACGTTCAAGGCCATATTTTTGCACGGCAACGTTCCTAGCAGGATCTTTTTCATTATCGAGGTTTCATACTCGAGACACGTGATTAAGATGAGAGAATCTAAATATCCACTATCCAAACATTCCACAACAACTCAGACAACACAATATCAAAAGTGATCATTAGCGACAATTAATTAATAAAAATAACTTAATTGCTGCTAATTAACATGTATTTTTAGCGATAATTAGTATTAGCTCTTTGTATATGTTCCTGAAGCATTTAGCGATATTTGGTTCTAATAACACTTAACTAATGACGGTAAGAGTACTTAGCTTTAGCACTCTTTATTAATGTCTATATTTATTGCCGCTTAAAGTTATTTTTGTTGTAATACAAGGCGTAGCTAGCTATGCTATAGTCAGAGTGTCATATATACGTAAAATGATACACAAAGTTATTAAATAACATATTTTTGACACTCTTGATAGAATATGGTGTTGTAGTCTAGTGATTTTAGATGCTTGAAAGAGCCTTAAGAATTCTTTTTCTCGAACACCCTTCGTAAAATTTCTAATTCCCCCACTATACACAGATTATTACACAAAAATAGCTAGAATATTTTCTACTTCATTCAATAATATAATGTACCTCCACTCTATTTAATCATGCATATATACTTGAATATATGCATGATTGGAAATTTCATCTGCAAAATATCAGTAGCATTAATAAAGTCGAATAAAGAGCACAATATTTTGGGCAGGTGTCGAATTTTGAGTATTATAAAGTACAAATTATCAAATATAATGTCGACACGTATCTTCTTCTTCAATTGGGAAAACAAAAAACTTTCTAAACAGTATCTTATAAAAGATTCCTGCCTAATTCATCAGAACAAATTTGGAAATTTCAGATAGTTGGACATGACAACATCTGTTTGTTCAACACCTACGTTTTTTTTTTTAATAAAAAAATTATAACATTCTTTACTTTCATGATTGTTTTCTTTGATTTAAACTTAACAGTCGTTCGAATCAATTTGTACAGACATGATTACTTGCATTATTTTATATCAGCAACAGATATAAGGTAACTCACTATTGACGATATGAGCCTATAACAAGTGAGAGAGGACTTAAGTATCATTCATTATTAAAAACGTATCTTATATATCATCGAAAAGTTTAAATTGTAGAGAGGAGTATGTGCTTTTGTTTACATAATTATTATAGTTTCAATATGCTTGATTCTTTTTTATTGACTAAATATGTATTATTTTAAAAAAAAATGGATAGTGATGAAACTCGAAACTAGAACACATATTTTGCTCTCATAACATATTAAGAACATAATTTCAAAAACTAGCTATGAATGACAATTGTCCAAGAAAATAAAATAAGTCTTATTGTACATCCCACAAATGATGTAGCTAGGACTATTAACACTATTGTCTTCTTCCTGCCTGTCCAAATCTATCGACTAGAGCGTGGACAATTTAATATAAAAATATACTGATATCACATATAAAACGACAATTTTGACTTAATTATATCTTCTACGATTGTAAATAACATTGATGTTTATTCAATAATTTAAGTATCAAAAGTCTAAACAATCCTTTTATTAATGTCTTTATCATGCTCTCAATGTGTGAGACATATATATTTTTTTAGATCTAATTCAATTCAAAACATTAGTTCAAGGAGAAAAATGCTCAAAATCATATAAGAACGACTAGTCGCCAGTTTAATTTTCTTACTTTTGATTGGTGAAAATTAATTATATAAATTACTTATTTGTTATCACTAATTAATTAAAAGTAGAGTGACAAATGAACAAACGACACCACATATACAAGAGTTCTTTTTTCCATTAAATACTAAATATAAAGAGAGTGACGTGCATGAAATAACATTGGTTTTGCACTATATATTATAAAAGTGAAATATGTTACATGTGTCATTATGTGTTGGGACAGGTGTTCATTTGTAATATTTTATTGAGATCTTATGAAGATTTTGTTTCCTAATATAGTTAGACAATATCGAATAATTGGTTTTGAAACTTTCATTTATGGTAAGTTTTAGTTGATGACACTGAACCATTACCTATTCATCAAGTACATGACCATTCAACGTGCTCTTACTCCCAAACAATTAATAATTTGATAGTATTGCTTTAGATTCCATCTTTATAACTAAAATTACTAATTTTATAATTTATTAGTGATATTGTTCGTTTTGATTTTAAGCCGATACGATTTTGAAACGCATTTGCTAGGATATAAGGCTTACTCTCTAATATACTCAGTATCTCTTCCTTAATTGTTGATGTGAGATTTGCTTCACGTCATTCAGGTTGCGCTCGTGTTGATCAAACGATGGAAGCATAAATTTTATTAAAAAATGTTAAAATATAATAAAGTAGAGACACATAATTTTATTTAAGAAAGTTAACATATAAGTATATACATAAAACGAAAAATTTAACCTACTTAGCTAAACGGTGTATTTTTTGACGAAAGAGTGATAAATTGACACCTCTTTTACCTAAGGTGGCTCTGCCATCTGTAACAACAGAGCAGTTATTCGTTTTAGATCTAAATTTGAATAATTTTCGAACCCATCACTAGAATCTAAAGCGTGCTTTCTTAGTTCTTATATACTCTTAATTATCGCTCTCATATTCTCCTCATATAAAATAAAATTTGCCTTAAATGTTAAATTATTATCCAACAAAACAACATTTCGACGAACTAATATTGAATTGTTCCTGATAGCAAGAGATTTGGATTATTTTACAAGAATTACGAAAGGGATTATAATTTCAATTTGGTATAAGGAATTAAATAAAATGTTACTTCACCTGATTATTTATTCATAAGAAATGAAATAATGCAAAAATCTTTACTTAATATTTCTTTTGATGAGTGTTAGCTAATTGTCATTTCCTTATATGGTTTAATAATTCAATCATAAAGCAATAAAAACATGCTCATCGATCATGATTTTTTTTTTTTTAGCTTTATGCTTGTTAATCAGAAAAGGTTCGTTATCTCATTAAGATTATAAGGTAAGGTCTAGCCTCCTTGCTTGTATTCTTCTCTTTGAGATCCTTTTTACTTTATTAATAAAACTAGCCAAGGCACACTTTACCTAGCAGAATTACTTTTAAAAAATAAAAATTATATAGTTCTTTTATTATTAATTACGAATTCAATTAAACCAGTATTTTCATACGTGTATTCACTAGTAAATATATATGAGAAAAACTATTAAAATCAGTGTAAGTTATAGATTTATCGATATGATGTATACATGAAGTCATGAACTATATATATACACTTTTGTTTTGATATATAGCTTGTGTTCCCTGAAACATATGCTAGATGAGTACGACTGCTTTGTATATTCATTCACTGAGTAGTTTGTAAATATTTTTTTTTAAAGCAACTCTCTAGTTTTAATGTTTCATGTGACAATTGACATATTGAAAAAAGAAAAGAAAAGAGAAACTTACATAAATATATTATGATTAAAAAAATATTTATTATTTATAACAATAATATTTCTTTTTTACTTGATCACTTTTAATTCATATTACAAAAAAACAATATTTTATTCACATGTAATACAAATTTTAATGATAGATAATTAATTTATCACACATTTTAATACACTTATAATATAATGTGTAAATTTTTTACCAAACAAATATAATATATTTAAAAAATAATTATAATTCATATATATTGCATACATAATTCACTTTTAATACATATTGCAGATTTAACATAATATTGCTATAAATGGTAATAAATAAAAAGTATTGCTAAAATCAGTCATTATTTATTAAAATGTATCAATTGATGTAATTTTTCAAAAAAAAAAACTTTGGTACATTTTATATAATATCTTTAGTTTAAGATCATAAAATTCAAAAGTCTTTTATATTTTCTTAAATTTCGTGTCGAGTTATAATCAGACTAACAAATTGAAACAGAAGGAACAATATTTTACTTAAACATAACAATCAAGTTTTTTGTGAAAATTAATTTGTGTCCTCGATAATAACAGTTTGTTATTGACAATCAAAATTTTTTTAAACGAATAACATTGTTATAAAGAGATTTAATTATATTGAAAAATAAAACAAACATAACTACGTGAGTAGAGGAACGGAGCAAAATAAAATCTCTTGCTCTTCTACTATTTGAATAGAAGAAAATAATCTTTTCTCGAAACAAAGCTCTATTTGAACTTTCTTGCCAAATTTGTCAAGGGGCCAAAAAGACATTCCCTAACCTTATTTTGGAAACAAAAGACATATTTGTGGGCCTGCCACGTCATATGCAAATTGGGCCTAAAATAGCCATTAAATTCTACTTCTCGTACTATTTGAGCCCTTTAGATAAACAACCCAATAATATTACGACACCTGTCACCAGCTGGCTTGAATGTGACAACCTCTTTAATTTAGCCACGAGTTTTTATTTGTGTGCCCTTTTTTACACTCTTTTTATAAATTAATTAAAATTTTAATATTCTAAGCCTTAATTTAAATCAATTTTCTTTTAGAAAAATAAGATACTTTAAATTAAAGAAAATAAGTTATAATCCTTATCTTCCTAGATTTTTAGTGCCAATTTTTAATTGATCGTATTATATGTATGGTCCTTTAATGATGATTCATTTTTATGCTTATTTCATCGTCATCGCACGTTATTTATTAGGCATAATACATATATTAGACTCTAAACTTGGCTTCAAATTTTAACTTTCACCTCAAACTTTCATAATACACAAATAGGCACTTTAACTATCCTATCTTTCAATAAATAAACACGCAAATATTTCAATCAAAACGCGTGTTACACACATGCTCTGACGTGGAAAAGTAAACCATTCAGTGGCTGCCAATTAATTAAAAAATTTACACGTATTTTTTTAAGCATAATACATAAATTGGACCCTTAACTTGGCTTCAAATTATAACTTTGACCTTTAACTTTAATAGTGCACAAAGAGACACTTTAACTATCCGAAATTTAAACAAAAAAATACGCGAATATTTCAATCAAAAGACGTGTTACACACATGCTCTGACGTGGAAAAGTAAACCACTCAGTTGCTGCCAACTAACTAAAATAAATACACCTAGATTTTAAAAATTATAAAAATAAATTATAATATAGAATAAGGTGGAAGTGAAAACAAATTCATTTTTTAGGTAAAAAAAATTAGTACCTCTTTTCTTCTCTCTCTTAAAAATTCCTAATCTGAAATTCATGTTCCTTATATTCAAATCAAAGAAAAAATTGTTCAAGATATTTGTTGTAATTTAATTTTCGAGTTATCTATTTTTCTTCCTCAATTTAGTCAAGGTAACAAGATTCAACATTTTACAAACAAGAATTTGCATATTGTTGGTCAAATGTTCAAACTAATATGAGAATCTCTAGAAGAAACTAATGTTTTTATTGCAAAATTATTTCAGAGCAACCCATAAATATGAAAAGACATGAGATTAAATGAACTTGTCCTTCTTTTCTTTAGTTTGAAGTATATTTGTGCTTTAAGTTGTCAAATATTTGACTTAAAAAACAGGGTGCTTTGTGTATTGTGATTGTCATAGTGAAGAGAATTGCAATTATGAATTTTGGAGGCCAACAAATGAACTTACATTACTAAAAATTATTAAGTGAAATGGTGCACTTAAAGTATTTGATAAATTGTCTGATAGAACTTTTCACATATTTTTTGTCAAGTTTGAGTAGCAGTCTGATATCTAATCAAAATGCCTTCAAAAATTGCATTCAATTTGTATAATTGTATACTCACCCCATCTTGTCAAAAAAGACTTCATTATAATTTTTTTCATAATAACAAAAAAGTAATTAAATGTCACTTGCATTTTGCAATGAACAACAAATAATGCAAAAAAGAGGGGAAAATTGTTGAAAAATTAGAAAGAGAGTTTAATTATCATTTCAGTGTTTTTTTTTACTGTTGGGCACTCGATTTTTACATCTGACGCGCCTAATTTGAGTGAATTTTACGTATTTTGCCATGTAGGATCCGAGTATTTTTTTGTTTAAGTTTTGGATAGTTAAAGTGCCTATTTGTGCACAAACAAAGTTAAAGGTCAAAGTTATAATATGAAGCCAAGTTAAGGGTCCAATTTATGTACTAATTAAGGGTAGAATTGTCATTTTAGCAATTTTTTATCGTTTTGGGCCTAAAAAATTACCTCTCACTCGCGCAGAATGCGTGTATTTCACGCATTTTGCCAGGTAGGAATCGCGTGTTTATTTGTTGAAAGATAGTATAGTTAAAGTGCCTATTTGTGCACTATGAAAGTTTGAGGTCAAAGTTAAAATTTGAAGCAAAGTTTAGGGTCTAATATATGTATTATGCCTATTTATTAAGCGGCAATTAAAGGCGCATTTACATATATCCACACTAATCTACTACTTACAATAACATTCAAAAATTGAGTAGTCCAAAAAATTTGAACTTTTTGAAAGTTATGAACATTATATAAGAATTGAATGATCTCATATCATATATAAATTAGAACAAACTATTCAAATTATTGTGGAACACCTTTTTCAATAAATATATGTTTGCATAATCCTTAAAGTATAACGACTAATTGACTATATACTATAAACTACTTATTAATTACTGAGCCACTTTTTCTCATGAGAGCTTTAAAGATATGGACGACACGTTGCAGAAATTTCATTAATTTAGTAATTCACTACGCTAGTTTATTATATTGTGAAGTTTTCAAATATATGTGTCTCCGATGAAATTAAAATTAAATGTAATTTATTCTGAGTAAAAAAATATCTAAAGGGATTCGCATCCCTTTTATCTTGCTCGACATTTTTATATCTCGGTCGCTTATTTAGTGTGCTAAATAATTACGAAGAATACATGTACCTAGTATAATTTGTATGTATTTGAGATCTTATAGATGAATTAATTTCGCTCTCCTTTTTACCATTCTCACTCGTCTCTTTCTCTATTTTAGTATATGTTGTTAGCAAAGAAAATATATCTGCATTATAACAAAAATAATTTTCAGCGGCAATAAAGAAACAGATTAATAAAGAATACTAAAATCTTTACCAATATTAATTAAGTGTCATTAGATCCAAGTTCACTAAAGATTACTAAAATCTTTACCGATATTAATTAAGTGTCATTAGATCTAAATTCGCTAAAGATTTTAAAGACATATATAAAACATGTTAATTATCGTTAATTAATTATCGCTAAAAATTATTTTTGGTGTAATCCTAGTTGAACCAAATTCAAAATGTAATGGGCATAAAATTATTAAATATCAAAATAAAATATTATTTTATATTATATAAAAATTAATAATATTTTTGTAATTAATTACTGGTCTTCATCAAGAGCATCAACTAGGGATGTCAAATGGGTGTGACGGATGCGTGGCATAGTAAGTTTAAGGCTATGCGAAGTGTGCGATTTTAAGATTATGCGAGTCGGGAGGGATGCGGGGGTGGGGGTGGGGTTTGTGAAGTTAAAAATTAATATGGGGCAGAGTAAATTGCGGGTATATGTGATTTTATATGAATTTCAAATTTAATTTTAATTTTTAGATGTTATAAGAGTGTTAGAATACTGTATATTAAGATAATTTGCTTAAATATACTAAGATATTCAAGATAGTAAACGCAAAACGTTCAATAAAAAATAATTCAATTTTTTACATGTTTCTCGATTGACCTCTAAAAAATAAAATTTTAAATCATTCTCTATTAAATTTATTTTATAAATTTTATTTTTAGTATCAAACTTAGCTGGAAAAAAAAAATATTTTAAAAAAATTAAGCATGGTGGGTCTATACGAGACCGGTTGAAAATGAAAAAAAAAGTTATGCAGAACGAGCCATGACAAATTAAAATTTAACGAATTAAGCTAAATCTCCACCCAACCCACCACGCCCATTGCCTTCCCTAGCATCAACCCGACCCACTTGTGTAACTTTGCTTCTTTATATTCTCTTCGTTTCAAATTAGCTGTCATGTTTTTTTTTTTTTGTTTTTTTCCTTTCGTCTGAAAAAGGGAAAATGGAAGATCGGAGATACTAAGGTTGCCGACAATTAGCTGTATGACACTTCCATTTCTCCGCCGCCCCCACCGCCTTTCATTTTCATTTTTTCTATATATAAATACATACCTTTTTACTAGAATATTCTATATATGTGTAACACAAAGCAAAAAAAAAATATCAGGCAAATAATTTTTAAAGTTTCACATACTAATAAATTTAAATATTTTTTAAATAAAATGATTATACAATATTATCAAAGATTATAATTAAGACTATATATGATAAAGAATATTTAGATAATATTATCAAAGATTATAATTAAGACTATATATGATAAAGAACATTTAAGAGTTTGTTATCTCGTTGATAGGATGAACAAGCATAAATAATTTTTGAAACACTATTGATGTTGTGTTCTTATCGGATATATATTGAGGTTATTTAGCCGGAAAAAAGATACAAATGCAACCACACAACTTCTCTTGCATGCAAATTACGTACCACCACATTATTATATTAAAGTTGTGTGTTTTTAGTACAGAAAACTGAAAAAAATAAAAAATTGTTGAATATTATAAAATTTGATAGATAATAGCATCCGATTTTGGAAATTGAGTTTAATGTTAAACTCTGTGATCAGGAATTAATAATTATGACTTCAAGCTGTCCAGCATGCAATTCATTACTTTATGGAAATTACAATAAAGGATAAATTAAAGATAAAGAGTGACGTGCCTAATAATAAAGCCAAATTATATTTGTTTGGTCAAATATTTTAGATTTCTTCTTATCTCCGTTTTGCTCTTAAAAGTCATTTGACTGATTATTTATCACTGGCGGCGTAGTTAGAAATTTACTAAGAATTTTTGAAGAATTGTGTAAATAAAAAAATAATTTAATAATGGGGGTGCTAGAATTTTGAAATAAAATTACTTAATATTAATAATTATTTTTTATTAAAAAATATACTAAATTTTTAAAAATCAATTCACGTAAAATTTAGTTTAAATTTTCATATTTATTTAATAGGCAGTGAATGGAAAAGAAAAAAGAGAAAGAGAAAATTCAGTTTATAATAAATCACTTTTATACTTTAACATTTCACCAATTTTTGGTGACTTGATAACAAGATATGACAAGATATGAGAAATGAAGAGTAAAATCAAACGAATTTTTTCTAAAAAGAAATTCTATATGAAGTTTTTTTCACTTTTAATATCGTTATTGAAATAATATTAGAATTTGCTACTAAATTTAAATTAAATAATTACTTTTAAATTTTATTTAAAATTTCAGTGAAAAGAAAAAATGATTAAAATTTATTGCTTACCATGCTTATTTTGTTATTTATATATAATATGAGTTTTGAATTACTGAAAAAATAAAATATTTCGTAACTATTATTAGGTCTCTAATTAAATTTTTTAATAGATAATATTAATTTTGAATTATAAAAAACATAACAGATTTATTAACTATAATTAGGAATTAATTAGGAGATTTTTGAAAATGTAAAAACAAAACGCAAAAATTGTTGGACAAAAATACCGTTGAGCTAAGAATCTTTAGTGTACTAAGGATATCCAAAATGCGTTATCTAACAGTTTAATATATAAATTTATTTATATATACGATGTAATTTTTTTCATTATTATTTATATGCACACACAGTTATTACTATATTTTAATCTATTTATAACTAATACGTGATAAACAATTGAGTACAATTTTTCTTAATTATGATTCATTAAAATGTCTTTTTTATGTTATAAGGATCTGGCTTTCATGTAAAATATTATTATCCCTCAGTATGCTCATTTATTTCATTTCTATATATTATAATAGTGAATTTTAATTTGTCGCTTTTATCAGGATTATTATGAAAAGCAATATTATGAAGTTTTTGAGAAACAGCTCATTAGTCTAACTTTATGTCAGTTATAACTAAAGTTTTTTTCAAAGATTTTTTGTGTGCTTACGTCTTCTGAATAATCCAATAATGATAAATAATTGTAGACAAATCATAAGCTTTACGCCTCTTACCTATCTAAGTTGATATATATATATATATATAAGAATGCTCACAATACAATTAAATTTCGATAATAAAGTTGTTTGTCTCAACATTTTTGATAATGAAACGTTGATATAAAAAATCATATAATAAAGCACAACATAAATAATCGATTTCATAAAAACTATGATTATTATGTTATAGTAAAATATTATTATAGAGAGAGAGTTAGGGGCGGAGCCAACCTTTTATTAAAGATTTATCTGAATCTTTTTCGACGGAAACGATTAATATTTATAAATGGTTAAATTATTTTATGTATTTCCTTTTGATGAATTCGTGTGTTTAGTTCTTTAGATTTGAATATCTTAATAAAAGTCCTAGCTCCGCCACCTTATAAAATATGATTGTTATATATAAAAAGGTTTGGCTATTATATTTAGTGTTTATATCAATTCGATGAACGCATAATATATGTCCTTATAATATATGTCCGTACATACATACACAGGGGTGAACCCACGTTGGGTCCAGGGTTCACCCGAACACCCTCGGTAAAAAAATACACGATATATATAAGGTAAATTTTTTGAATTTTTATAGATGTACATATTTTGAACTCCCTCAATAACAAATAAAATTTGATGGCTCAGTGGTAAGATCCCTGAATATTAAGTTGCATGCTCACAGTTTGAATCCAGACAACATTTAATTAAAAAATCAGTTCTGTTTTTCAAGCATTTTTAGCTTAAAATTCAAGAGACCATTTCGAAAGACTTATTTATACGTTTATATTTTTAATTTTCGAACCTCCTGAATGAAAATCTTGAGTCCACAGTACATGATACATATTTATATTAAATCATAATTATTTAATACATATCCTCACTTCATTAATTAATCACATAACCATATATATCACTAAAAAAGAAGTGGGGTTAGTTACGATTTAGGAAATTCGACATATATAATTTGTCGCTAAATACTCCATAACTAACTTTTAAAAAAAAAAAAAAACATGTCATGAAATGTTTTGTTTTTTTAATTTATTAACATTGTTGGTGTAAAAACTGTGTAAACACTATTCGGTTATCAAGATTGTTGTAGCATTAATGTGAGAAATTATGGTATATATATATTGTATAGTTAAATAGAGCAAAATTATCTTCATTGTTACTTTTTTCAATTTTGGAAAAACTTTTCAGAATTTTTTTTCAACAATGTTAATTAGGTTTTATTACTATAAATTGTTCTTAGTATTAAAACCACTGTCTTCTATAACTCAAACAAAAATAATTTCGAATCTTATCTAAAAATAAAGTACCAAATATTTGTTGTCTTCACAAAGTTGAACCTACAATTTTATCCAAAAGTACTGTTTTCTCACTAAAGTTTTTTTTTTTTTTTTTAAGCGGATTTGCAATAATCATAAATCAAATATCTTATTATTATCGGAAATTCTGATAAAATTGATGAATTTTCATTGTCCACAACCTACATATTTTCTAGAATGTTCAAAGCGTTTTCAACGTAAACACTTAAACATCATGAAAAAATATATTTTTCTAACACTTATAACGATTTATTTATACATTATGAATAGAGATTTAGAAGGAGAACAAACAAATGAGCTAACGGGATAACTATCACAAGCAATAATATTTCGTAACAAATCATTGTCTTGAAAGCAATTTCAATCTGACTAAAATGCAAATTGTTATGGACGAGTACATATGTTCATGACTAGATTTGACAAAAAAATTTCCCAAAAAATAAGAAAGAGAAGAACATTTTCGAAGATGATTTAGAGGATATATTAGTGTGTTTGACAAGAGGGATTTAACTTTGTGAGTTCATTTTTCATCTATGCAAAATCAGTCTCTTCATAAAATGCACAATTTAATATTCTCTTTAATTTAAGAAGGAAAAAAGTCCTTCTTCCTAATAATAAAATACTTTTGTTTTTAATATAAGACAAGGAAGTGATATAGACAAAGGACCTATACGAAAATAAAGGGCGAAAAAAATGGACCCACAAGTTTTTTTTTTTTTTTTTTCATATTAACTAACCCAAAGTAGTAGTAATATTATCCGCTTTGAACTAAGTTTACATGATTTGCTTCAAAAAATTCTTAGAATCACATATCTTATATATATAACTTTTTAATCTTTTCGACTTTAATATGAGATTTCGTTCGAACACTTAATAAAAAGATACATACGATTCCTTAGCTATTTCCAACAATATCCATATAAGTGATTTAACTTATATAGTAATTGTTTTTACATGCATAATATATTGTAAGATCGAACATATCGAAATTACTTTGAATTGTTGAACAAATAAATGAACTAATATTTTATATGGTCATTCAACTATCCACTATTTTCTCAGAAAGTCACTTTGTATTTTACCTTAAAAGTCACTCAACTATCAATTCTTCTCTTATAAAGTCACTCAGCTTTGAATTTTAACTCAAAAGTCCCTTAACTATTAATTGTTTTCTCAGAAAATCACTCAACCTATTTAATTGATACTTTAATTAAAATTTTCTAATGTAATTCTTTTTATTTAAAATCTAAAATTTTAAAAAATTAAAAAATATCATTTAAATCATTTAATGATCCGCCCGTTAAAAATATAATATTGACCCATTTTTATTTTTACCCAATTCTTGTACCTTATTCACTCTCTTTTGGATCAATTATCGTTTATTTGAATATCAAGCAAATTAATTTAGGACTTAATTTCTGCATTAATTAAAGCACACTAATGTCCATAGTTAATTTGAGTAAATATAATATTTGAAGCAATGAGACACTGCCATAATAAACTAAGCGAAAGAAGAACAAAACAGAGAACAATAATTCTTCCAATATTATTTTAAAGTTACATTACACTTCTTTTGAGTAGAAAACATATATAATTAGGCATTGGCTGGAAATTTGGTTGCAACTTTGGGTGGAAGTTTTATTTATCGAGTAAAATAAAATGGGTCAATATTATATTTTTAATGGGTAGGATCAAAATTACATAAATTAATATATTTTAATAAATAATTACTAATTTTAGCAATATCTTTTATTTATTATCATTTATAGCAATACTATGTTAAATCTGCAATATGTATTAAAAGTGAATTATGTATGCAATATATATGAATTATAACTGTTTTTAAAAATATATTATGTTTGTTTGGTAAAAATTGACACATTGTATTATAAGTGTATTAAAATGTGTGATAAATGAATTATCTATCATTAAAATTTATATTATATGTGAATAAAAAATTATTCTTTGTAATATGAATTAAACTTGTATTATAAATGAATTAAAGTGATCAAGTAAAAAAGAAATATTATTACTATAAATGGTAAATATTTTTTTATTATAGTATATTTATGTAAGATGGTATTTTTTTATTTTTTAAAAATATTAGATTTTAAATAAAAAGAATTACATCAACAAATTTTAGTTAAAATTTCAATTAAATAGGTTGAGTGACTTTCTAGAAAACAATTAATAGTTGAGTGACTTTTGAGTTAAAATTTCAAAGCTGAATGACTTTCTGAGAAAAGAATTGATAGTTGATTGATTTTTGAGATAAAATAAAAAGTTGCGTGACTTTCAAAAAAATAATAGATACTAACTCACAAATAGAGACAAAAGTCAAATAGAAAACACTGGTTGTTTCTTAATTTCGTTGGTCGGTGACATCAATAATTGGACAAATGAAATTGCTTCATTCAAAGGGCTTCCTTGAACGTCCAAAATTTATATATTATTGTATGATATAATATATAGTATTAACTAACTCATAATCTAAGATTTGGTATGACAAGATTTATTTATCATGCACGTGTAATATTTTTGATAGGCTAGAAAATATAGCTCGACGTGGATCACTCTTAATTAATAATAAAGAAATTAACTATACAATTAACTATATGACATATATTTACGTTTTGTCAAATTCAGAATTTGAAATATAAAAATTTTAATATTACATTATTTTAGAAATACATATATGATTCGATCGAACTTGTAATCAAAGTACCATGCATTGGCCGGCTTGTTTGGTTTTCATGATCTTGTATGTGTGACATTTGAAAAGAAATTTTCTTGAATAAGTCAAGTTCCTAATAGTATTTCTACTTTCTAGCAAACTCAAGAAACTCTTCAAGGCAACTATTTTTATCTTAGGTCAATTCAATCTATAGAATTTTGTCCTAGAACTAATTAATGATCATCTATGTTTTTTAATATTATATATATAAAAAACAATAAATTATTAGTGTTCTAGTTAATTAACTTATTATGAAGTGCTAAAAGGAGCAATGACAATTTTTTTCCTTATAGGAAGCACTTGCTATATGTAATATTATTCTTTACATTGCTTAGATCAATATTTGATAGTATGGATTATTTATATCACATAAATGTATAAGAAGTTAAGCATTCTGACTTCCTTTATGATAGTTTCATGGTTTCTTATCCATTCTCATTAAATAATCTGGAGAAGGAACTAATTAGAAGGATGAAATCAAAAATTACATTATAATTTTAATGATTAAAAAATTTAATCGACTATTCAGAAACTATATTAATAGTAAAGTAAGTATTGTATTAATATGTCTGGTTGCGTCGAGAGTAAGGAAATGGGGAGAGCATTATAAGGTGAGAGAGACAGGCCTTTATCAACAAGACCAAAATTTAGATAATCGATCATTGAGATATCAAAGATCCGCACTTATAATCACATACTTAATAATTTATCCAGTTATTATGTTCTATTGATTATAGTTAAAAATACTTATTTTTTAATCGTTACGTAAAATGAATTGTGTTCAACTCTTATCAATTAATTTAAATTATATATGGATGAAAATGTATTTCATTATATGCTATTGATAGTCATTAACAAATGCAATACGCTTGTAATATAATTTTCTTATTTGATATTTTTTATTAATATTTATTTACATATCCCTTTCCTTATTCCAATCCTATCTCATTATGTCCAAATTCAAAAAATTAAATAATTAAAAATTTAAAAATTTAAAAAACATACAACAAAACTCTTTCTTCTTAGATTTTACTACAATTAAAATATAGCTAATTTATTTGTCAATTTACATTTATTGACGAGGACAAAATATAACTTGGATTTTATATTATATAATTTTTAAATAATATTTTTATTAATATTTATTCACACTTGGTGTCTACATCCTTTCTTTCCATTTTACTCAACTCTCATTATATTCAAATTTCAAAAAATAAAATAAAAATCAGAAAAACTCTTTCACCTAGATTTTACTCCAATGAAAAGAATACCTAAGTTATTGACAAAGACAAAATAGAAAATATATTGAATTTGATTTAATTTAATTTCTTATTAGATATTTTTATTAATATTTATTCACACCGGATATTTATATTCATTTTCTCATTCTAATCAACTCTCATTATATCCAAATTTCAAAATTGAAACAAGAAAACAAATCAGGAAAACTCTTTCTTCCTAGATTTTACCCCAATTAAAAAACAACTAAATAATGTATTAATTTATCTTTATTTGCGAGGACAAGATAAAAATATATTGGATTTTATCTAATTTAATTTATTATTTAATACTTTTTATTAATATTTATTTGCATTTGTGTCTATATCCATTTCCTCATTCCAATCCAATCTCATTATGTCCAAATTTTAAAAAATAAAAATAAAAAACGTACAGTAAAACTCTTTCTTCCTAGATTTTACTACAATTAAAATATAGCTAATTTATTTATCAATGTAAATTTATTGGCGAGGACAAAATAAAAAATACAACTTGAATTTTGTTTAATATAATTTTTTCTCTAATTTTTATTTACACCGGATGTTTGTATTCTTTTTCTTGTTTCAGTCAATTCTCATTATATTTAAATTCCAAAAAATAAAATGAAAGTCAAGAAAACTTTTTCTCTTAGATTTCATTCCAATGAAAAAAAATACCTAGGTTATTTATTAAATAATTTTTTATTCACAAAGACAAAATAAGAAATATATTGAATTTTATCTAATATAATTTCTTTTTTTTATTTTTATTCACACCTGACGTGTGTATCCATTTTCTCATTCTAATAAACTCTCATTATATTTAAATTCAAAATTAAAACAATAAAACAAATCAGGAAAACTCTTTCTCCTAGATTTTACTCCAATAAAAAAAAACTAAGTTATTTATTAATTTATCTTTGTTTGCGAGGATAAAATAAGAATATATTGGATTTTATATAATATAATTTCTTATTTAATATTTTTTATAATTATTTATTTACACTTGGTGTCTATACCCATTTCCTCATTCCAATCCAATCTCATTATATCCAAATTCAAAAAAATAAAAATTTAAAAATATACAACAAAACTCTTTCTTCCTAGATTTTACTACAATTAAAATACAACTAATTTATTTATCAATGTACATTTATTGGCAAGGACAAATAAAAAAAATAACTTGAATTTTATCTAATATAATTTTTTTAATAATACTTGATTAATATTTATTCACACCTTTCTCATTCCGGTCAACTCTCATTATATCCAAGTTTCAAAAATAAATTAAAATCAGGAAAACTCATTCTTCTAGATTTTACTCCAATGAAGAAAAAAACTAAATTATTTATTAAAGTTAATGAATTTTATTTAATATAATTTTTTATTAAATATTTTTTTAATATTTATTCATACTTGGTGTCTATATCTATTTTCTCATTATAGGCAACTCTCATTATATTTAAATTCAAAAATTAAAACAAGAAAACAAATCAGGAAAACTCTTTCTTCTTAGATTTTACTCCAATAAAAAAATAGCTAGTTATTTATTAATATTTCACTATTTGGCAGGACAAAATAAGAAATATATTGAATTTAATCTAATATAATTTCCTATTATATATTTTTATTAATATTTTATTCACACCTTATGTTATATTTTCTCGTTCCAGTCAATTCTCGTTATGTTAACAAGGTTCCCTTCTTCCTAAATTTTATTCCAATGAAAAATTAGCTAAATTATATATTAATTTAGTTTTATTAACAAAGAAATATTCAATATATTTTTTTAAAAATATTTATTCGGACCTAATATTTATATCCACCTCCTCATTCCAATCCACTCTCATTTTGATTTTTGACCAATTCCCAAAATTAAGGAGACAAAATCAGGATCTCTTTTACCTGAATTTTTGTTCCAATAAAAAATTAGTTAAATTATTTACTTTTATTAGTTAGGCTAAATAAAGAAATAAAATAATTTTTAACTAATATAGTACATCTCATCAAATGTTTCACCAATAAAAGAATATACACTTTATTTTTATTTTTTTTAAAATTTTAGTACTAGTATATTCACCTATTCACATCCCTTTCATGCCTATATAAAGAAGGCTACCTCCATCTCATTCTTCAACAACAACAACAAAAAAAAAAAAAGGATCACCTCATTCACTTAACAAACTTCATTTGTCCATTTTATATAACAAAAAAAATAAATAGCAACATGGTTAATTACTTTGAAATATTTCTATATATCTCTATATTTGTTCTTGGTTACTTGTCTTATTATTTTTGTTTTGGCAAAAATAACAATTCATCATCCATGAAAAATGGTTATAAACTTCCTCCTGGATCAATGGGATGGCCTTATATTGGTGAAACTCTTCAACTTTACTCTCAAGACCCTAATGCCTTCTTCATTAATAGGCAAAGAAGGTATCATTTCAAAAAATTTTACCTTTTTTTTAATATTTCACTACGTGTCTACGTCCTTACCCTTTGTACAACCAACCAGAGTTAAAGTTAACCCTGATAAGCGTTTTATTTCAATGTGAGACTTTATGATACGAACAACATTAATTTTTTTTTTCCAGGTTTGGTGAAATTTTCAAGACAAAAATTCTAGGTTGTCCATGTGTGATGTTGGCAAGTCCAGAAGCTGCTAGATTTGTACTTGTGAAGCAAGCTAATTTGTTTAAGCCAACTTATCCTAAAAGCAAAGAGAATTTAATTGGTCAATCTGCACTTTTTTTTCATCAAGGAGATTATCATAATCACCTTAGAAAACTTGTTCAAGCTCCTTTAAATCCAGAATCCATTCGAAATCAAATCCCTTATATCGAAGAATTATCAATTTCTGCATTGAATTCTTGGGTTGGAGGACATGTTGTCAACACTTATCATGAAATGAAAAAGGTTAGTCATCTTACTTTAAAAGATTTATAGTTTGTTTTGATCAAATTTTCGTAAAATCTGCTTATTTTTTGAAAAGTATTTTTTGTTCGTTATTCTTGTTGGATGGTCTTGGGCCTTCTCAACCCAAAAGCTAGCTCAAAGGTTGAGGCTTTCTCTCACACTTATAAATTGACCACCAGCCCCTTCCACTTCCGATGTGGGATAACCCAATAATCTCCCCCTTCACACATCGGGCCTTGGACTGGAGAGAGCGACAACCCAGTTTCTCTCGGTGGGCTGAGACTTGTTGACAACCTGGGCTCTGATACCAATGTTGGGTGGTCTTGGGCCTTCTCAACCCAAAAGCTAGCTCAATTATAAACCCAACAATTCTTTCTCAAAAAAGTATTTTTAAAGAATAGTTATTTGTGTTTTGATTAATCGTTATGTCTGATTAAGCTTTTGAGAGAATTGTTTCTGCTATTACTCAAAAACACTTATTTAATTTTTATCCTAAAAATTTGACCAAGTTCTTAACTTTTTTTCTATAATAAGCACTTTTTGAAGTTTGATCAAACGAACTTTTAATTACTTGTTTTTGTTGATAGTGTTGGAAAAAAAAATCTTGACCTTTTTTTTTTGTGTGTGTGTTAGTTTTCTTTTGAAGTAGGTATACTTGCTATATTTGGACATTTGGATGGTCATGTGAAAGAAGAATTGAAGAAGAATTATAGCATAGTTGATAAAGGTTATAATTCATTTCCAATAAATTTACCAGGGACTCTTTACAGAAAAGCCCTTCAAGTAAGTGTCATTTTTAGTCATATATCACTTATATTTAATATCGAGGTGTATAGAAACTGATTCGATCGTGTTTTTGATTATTATGGTGTGTGTGTAGGCAAGAAAGAGACTTGGGAAGATTTTAAGTGAAATAATAAGAGAAAGGAAGGTGAAGAAGATACTAGAAAAAGGGTTGTTGAGTTGTTTCTTGAATGCTAAAGAAGAAAAAGGATTATTGGTATTAAATGAAGATCAAACTGCTGATAATATAATTGGAGTTTTATTTGCTGCACAAGATACAACAGCAAGTGTTTTGACTTGGATTATAAAGTATCTTCATGATAATCCAAAGCTTCTTGAGTGTGTTAAGGTAAAAAAAAAACATCTAGAACATTCTATTTTTTTTATTATTATGTGCTTTTCTTAATTAATTAATTATTTTTTTAAAAAAAAGAACTATTGATTTGAAGACACTTTAGTCTTGGCATTTAATTGGCAATAATTATATATGCAGGCTGAACAGAAAGTGATTTGGCAGTCAAATGAACAAGAAAATCATGGGTTGACATGGACACAAACTAGAAAGATGCCTATCACTAACAGGGTAAGTATGTTAGATTCAGAAATGAAGTTAAAATTTTGAGTTTATAAATTTCGTATTTTTTAAAAGATAACTTTTCGTTTTAGGGTCTAAACTAAAGTTATTGAGTTTTACTAAATATATTAGCAGAACTGTAGCTCCCCCTTTGTTACTAATTGGGAGACAATGACTTTCATAACAAAAGTTGTAGGACTATGATAGTTAAATAATAAAAAATTAAATTCTTGACTATGTTTGTTGTTTAGGTTGTTTTGGAGACACTGAGAATGGCTAGTATTATATCTTTTGCATTTAGAGAGGCTGTAGCTGATGTGGAATACAAAGGTAAGCCAATTGAAAAAGTACTAATTGCTCGGATTCTTTAGTAATATAGTCATACATGTGTCAAATTCTCCCAAAATAAATTAAATTTGAAAGATTTGACATAGACATTTTTAAAGATCTAAGCAAAGTATATATGTTATTGATATGATTCTCTGTATATTATCGATGTATAGAATTTAAACCCGTTTAAAACGTGGGGTGTAGGATACCTAATTCCAAAAGGATGGAAGGTAATGCCTTTGTTCAGAAATATTCATCACAACCCAGAGTTCTTTCCTGATCCACAAAAATTTGATCCTTCAAGATTTGAGGTACAACAATACCCTTATGATTTTATTTACCTACCCCAATAATATACTTTACTAGTTAAAATAAATAAATAATAATGACCAATAAAATTTGTACATTACTAATATTTATTCATATTTTTAATATTTTACAGAATGCGCCGAAACCCAATACATTTATGCCATTTGGCAGTGGTGTACATGCTTGTCCAGGGAATGAACTTGCCAAGCTGGAAATTCTCATTATGACACATCATCTAGTCACTAAATTCAGGTACTTCAATGATTTTTTTTTCATTTTAATTTAATAATGTACCTTCCAATAATCATATGATCATGACATATTAAATCATGAGTAATTATTAGTGTTCCTCAAAAGTAACTAATTGTAATAAACTTCATTTAACAGATAAAAATAGATAAAATATATGTGATTTTTGGAATAATCGTAAACTCAGATCGATGATAAGTTGTTATATTCTTGTGTGACCATCTCTTATTCAAGAAACACATGCAATACGTGAAATACACATAGAAACTGGGATCTAGATGTGTAGTTTAGATTATTTATCATGTTTGTAATCATCTTATGAGGATGTTATTTATGCCAGATAAAATTGATCCGACTCTAAAAAAAAATTAAGACGTAGTCGATTGATCGATTTTTTCTTTTTTTTTTGGCTATTTACAGGTGGGAAGTGGTAGGATCTGGTAGTGGGATTCAATATGGACCATTCCCAGTCCCATTGGGTGGACTAGCTGCAAGATTTTGGACAACTACATCAACCTAATGGCTTTTTTGATTTGCATATCTCAATGATTTCATCAATCTTATCCAAGATTGTTGCTTATCAACCCCCCACCCCCCCTCCCCCAACCCCAAAACCCCCCTCCCCAAAAACATATAATGGGATGAAAGAGATCTCCAAATTAGTACTTATATTTTAAGAATCTTACTTAATTTTGAGTACCTTTACAGCTAGCAACATTTTGTACCATTTCAATTTTTTTCAAGAATTGGAATACACAAAGTGTAAAATTTGATGACTCAATTCTTTTGGTTTCTTTAATTTAGCTTTTGTTTGACAAAAAAAGCAAATAGACTTTGCCCCATGTGTTGGGGATTGGCAAAAAATGGGATGTTTTTTTTATTTAAGTATCTTTTGTATTTGCCATCTGTCTTGTTAGAGTACAACTCCTTGTTGTAAGGTCCTTATCAAAGTGGTTATTGAGGAGCCAAGTGTTGTAGTTTATATTGGGTGAGGTAAAAAGTGGTGGGTGATCTCTAAGCTGGAGAGCACAATACCCAAAAGAAAAAAAAGAAAAAAAAAGGGGTGGGGTGGGGGACTTATGATTGACCTTGTACAATGTGCTAAAATGTGGCTACTAGAGTTTGTGGCTTTTGAAGAATTTTACCCTTCTTGTTCACTGCATGTACTCTTTTCGGAATCATCTTTAATAAGAAGCGTTTTTGTTTATAATGAGGATTTCTTGATAATACTGAGCGTCAAATGAGACGAAAAAAAGAGAGAGGAGATAATGTTGTTCAATGAGAGTTCCTACATAGGACTCATCAATCAAGATATCTATTGTTTGATATGAGATAGACCTCAATTAGCTTGGTATTCCATTTTTATTTCGTCTATTTAAAAGAAATTGATACATTTCTATGTTTACATTAACTTTTTACCATCTTAGTCAATTCTAAAAGTTAACACATGAAGTATGGTTTGTTCAAAAAATCATATAAAGTGATCAAAGAACCTAACTCTACTCACCGACCTGGAAACTCAACACCCTTCCTCTTGGGGCATCCATGAGTTGACATGTGGAGCATGGACAATATAATATAAGGATTGAAATTCGGGTAAATCGCGACTGGGATGGACTTAACTTTAATACCATAAAAAGAAAATGGACTTTGAACCTACCTCACCCAAAGACTAGCTTAGGTTTAGATGGATACAAAAACCTAGTTAGGTATTGAAATAGTTTTTGGTATTTCATGCATTTTTAGATTACGTGTCAACCCCGTGTTAGATCAAACACTGTCAAACAATTGGATGGTACCTTACCCTATCTCGTGGAAGTAGAGAGGCTTTTCCCCGGAAAAAAAAAAGAGAATGGGATGGAAGACAGCAAACTAGCAAGAACTTAGCAATGCATTTCATATTAGGGGGCAAAATGGCAGAAATACATCCCAAGATCCATGCCATGATCTATTTACAAAATGAGATAAGAGCTGCAGCCAATCTCTAAAGATAAGCACATGCACTTACCTTGAATACATGTAAATTTGCAGTCATGGTAAAAAAAACTCGAATTCGAGGTTCTATACAGAAGTTTCATACTAATGCTCATCATCAGCTACTTGTATATATTCATTTTGCTAAGGTCCCTTTTCATCTATCATTCTAAACTTTCCCACAGTTCACTACTCCAGACCTTTGGACATTTTAACTGTGACAGAAGGATTGGCTCTGGCCTCTAGGGACGGGCATAAAGTCCCAGACCGAGCCTGTCTCCTGTCGGTGGACTAGTCGAGCTGCTACAACTGCCAACGACAGCGTAGTAAATAGCAATGCATTTGCAAGAAATCTAAAAGATGTCAACCAGCTAAGCTCAGGTGTGGCGTCTAATAGAAAATGGATATAAATAAAGGACTATCAATATACAAGAGTATCCAGTATAGATGCTTATTTAAGTAGAACAACAAGTACAAAGATATTATAATACAGATGTGGTAACGAAGAAATTGTTTCAATGTGTGCTTAGCACCAAGAATGATTGTATAGAAGCACTAACATTATGTAGAAGCAAGTGCAAACCAGACCAATTCAAGCATCCGCGGAAGCTGGAGCTGAGTATTTAAGAATAGCTGCAAGTATCCTTTCTTTGTCTCGGGTGGGAAAAGCTTCCAATAGGACTCCATTTTTATAAAAGTGAAAAAGAGGTACTGTCTTGATTCGCAGTCGTTCAGCAACTTCAGATTGTTCATCATACTCATCGATCACATTGTGTTTTAAGAAGATAACTGGTGCTTGTTCATCACCAGCTCCCCTGCATAATTTTTGAAACCCCTGCTCTATGTACTTGCAGCTTCCACAGGCGGTGCGAAAGAAGTCTACCACAACCAAAGAACCAGCCTTTTTCGCTTTCTCCAGTATTATGGAGAATTCCTCATCAGTCGTAAATTCTCTAACACATTCAACAGGACATAACTCGTCCTCTTCGTCAAGTAGTTCATCAATGTTGTCATGAACTGTGCTATGAATTTCTGAGCATTGACGCATTAGACTTTGAAGTGTGACATTTGGATCTGCATGTCTAAGTTTTGAACAAAGTCTTGTCTTTGGATGATATGATTTACTGCCTCTTCTACAGGAAAATGAGTAAAGCAATGTATGGGCTGATTCACCATCTAGTAGATTTATGCTTCGGAAACTCAAGTTACACTGCCAATCAAGAATGCTTAGTCTTTGCATGAGTCTGTATTAAGAACTATAATTCCTCCAGATGGAAAGCTCTTAGAGATTTTCGACAAGCAAAAGACAAAATACACACATAATAAAGCGGCAATTCCTTGTGTTTTTTCAGATCAAATTCTCATTTATGAGATTACACTGTAGAGTCTGCTGAAATCAGAAGGCAAACTTTCATGAATCGAAACAGAAAAAGAAACTTTGTTGTTTACATTAAAGAGGCCACCACATGTATTTCATAAATCTGTAAACTAAGAAGGACAAAAGCAGATAAAAGAAAAAAGATCAGCTTGATTCTCACTAATTAAAACAAACAAACAATCAAGCAGAAGCATGTTTGTGAGGTCAAGAAGAAACCATCTTGCTACATCTACAACTATAAAACTAGAGAACACAAACACGTAATTGTATCCATTTCAGCGTGATCCTGCACTCCAACAGAAATAAAATTTGCTCTACAAGTCTCTTTACATGCATATCGAATATGCCACATTAGGAAACGGAGAGTTAAAAATTCTTGCTCCAACAAAAAGTGGAGTCTATAACAAAATATGAGCTTTGAAGGATTCAGTATGCTATAATGGATCTAAGTCTAGCTATATCTTTCTTCTGTCCCTTCACTTTGGTTATACCTGCTACGGCCTCATTTGTTTTCACTAAGACATTTGAATGCACATCTGAATGATTAAGATTTTATAGGTAGATCATAACACTGAATGATTAACATTGTTTGTTTTTAAGCATCTGAATATAATCTACCCCATTTGAGAACCAACGACTTCGTTGGTCACAGTTGGCATCGCTCTTGGTCCAGGCCACCAATTCCAATCGCGGCCACAAAGCATTGATCCACCCGCTCTGATAACAATGTTATAGACCAAACAATAGAGCCCAACCAAAAGACTAGTCTATTAGTGATAGAGCTCAATTTAGCCTATAAACATTGGTACATAACAAGTTCAAGTAGGGATGAAGACAAACAACAGAATGCCCACAAGCAAACAGTATGAGTTAATGAACCCTTAAATTAGATACTCCATCCCAATACAAGTGTCTTACTTTCCTTTTTGGTCTGTGTCAAAAAGAGTCCCTTTTCCTATAATTAGTAAGTGTTTCGATTCCAACATTGTTTGCGACAAGTTTAAGAGTACAAGATTTAAAGAACTATACACACTTATAATTTAATAGCACAAGATTCAAATATCTCCCTTAATTTCTTAACTCCGTGTTTAGTCAAACTAAAACACTTCTAAGGAAGGAAGGCCGGAAACCGTATAATTAGTCTTCAAATAATAAGATAAATCAGCCACACAAAAAAAGATCTTTTTTTTGTTTCCCATCCTGTATCCGGTACCCACATTAGAGCTCACTAACAAAGGCCAGAGCTTTCTAACAAAGGCGACTCCCTACGAACACATTGGAGGTAAAATGCTTCCTAACAAAGGCGACTCCGTACTAAGGGACTCAAACCCGAGACCTCTTGGTTAAGGATGAAGGAGTACTTACCAGTCCACCACAACACTTGTTGGTACAAAGAAAGAATTACTACAACAATTTGTCAAACAAAAGCTAAATCAGATCAACAAAAATCAAGAAAAGGTAATAGTTTTAAATTGGTAAACTAAAAAAACAGAGCGAAGTTTTGAATGAATAAGAGGAAGAAACAAAAAGATATGATGTAAGTTTAAGAAGAGATCCGTAAATTACCAGTTAGCAGCAATGGCGCGAGCCTGCAACACAGCAATAAAGAAGCAATTTTTATTTGGATGAGAAAAAGGACAACGTTTGGCTACTTATCATTTTATCCACTTCACATTTTGGGCCCTTTACAGCTTTTAAACCAATCAATTTGCTGATTTTCTATTTTCCATCCGTCAAATGCTGAGAAAATTGCATTATCCATTTATAGCGGATACAAAATTCAAATTTAATAAACGCATTTAGAGCTTGATAAACTATGGAATAAATTTATTAATCATTATGATATAAATAATGAGATAAATAATCCAAAAAATTACTTAATATCTCACATCAAACTCTCGAAATTATTTTACCTTAGCAATTTCTTCCCTATTCATCACCCAAAGGTCATTGAAGTAAGTTTTGGATTTAGCCCATGAACCTAGTTAGTAGGTTTATGGATGTGAGTAAAGCCCAAAGTATATCAACATAATGGGGCTCATAACAAAGCCCATTCAATCTAGTACAATTACAATTGGCAGAAGCTTCTATTTTGTTTAGTTTCCTTGCATGAGTTAAGCCACAGACCAACTATTTGTTGGCTTCCCTTCTTTCTTATTCTTTATTACGATTCTATTTTTTCTGTCTCAAAATAAGTCTACATTTCACTTCACATATAAAACAATAAATATAAAGTACTTATAATTTATTAAAATTTTCTTTTTTTTTAAATTCTCTTTCTAATTTATATTAAGTTCATTATTGGATTTTGACACATTAATGTAAGTTATTTTCACTATTATCTTTTTTATTATTTTCAAACTATTCAACTAGAAAATATAAAATAGTTAATAATTTCATAATTCGGGAGTATCTTTCGATAATTGAACACTATTAAAATGAAATATTTTTTTATCACCTTCATTTTTAGATTTATGTCACCATTTTAGATTTTACGTTTTTTAAAAAAATTAAGTAAGTTTATTATTATATCTTTATTTAGGGTTCTCTTAAAGTCAAATTTTCAATAAATGAACATAAATTAATTAAATTGATTAATGAACAATAAATCTCTTAAGTAAAATATGAAAAATAGGGAAAAGAGTCAAAAATATCCTTAAACTATCTGAAATAGCTCATATATACCCTAAAACTATATTTTGGCTCAGAACTAACCTTCCCGTCAAACTATTGGGTCAAAAGTGTTCTTCTAATTAACGAAATTGTTAAATGCCATGTGGATGCCAATGAATGCCACATGGCACCCCAATAGATTTCCACTGCCACATAGACTAAAAGGAAAAGGGTCAAAAGTACCCTTAAGCTATCCGAAATAGCTCATACTTACCCTTAAACTATATTTCGGCTCAAAACTATCCTTACCGTCAAACTATTGGGTCAAAAGTGACTTTCTTATTAGCGAAAGTTGTTAAATTCCACATGTGCCACATAGACTAAATCCCTAAATCTTAATTACTCATTTTCCCCTCATTTCATTATTTTCCAGAAATTATTTCACCCCTTCTCCCTCATTTTGCGGCTAAGGTTTCACAGTTTTCTTCGTCGCTGGGTTTCAAAGTGGATATTCGTGGTTATAGGTTAGTAAATTTTTTTCTTATTTTATTGTGTTTACAACCACGAAAATTCACTTTGAAACTCAGCTCCGAAGAAAGTTATGAAACCTTGGCTGCGAAATGACGGGAAAGTTGTGAAATTCTAACTATCATACTTTGAAATCGTAAATATAATAAAATAAGAAAAAATATTTACTAACCTACAACCATTAATATCCACTTTGAAACTCAGCCCCAAAGAAAGCTACGAAGCCTTAGCTGCGAAATTAGGGGAAAGTTGTGAAATCCTAACTACCATGCTTTGAAATCGTAAACATAATAAAATAAGAAAAAATATTTACTAACCTACAAGCATGAATATCCACTTTGAAACCCAGCCACGAAGAAAAGTATGAAACCCTAGTCGCGAAATGAGGGAGAACGGGTGAATATATCATTTCTGAAATAATGAAATGAGGGGGGAAGTAATTAAGATTTAGGGATTTAGTCTATGTGGCAGTGGAACCTTATTGGCATGCAATGGGGCATCCACATGACATTTAACAACTTCTGTTGATAAGAAGGGTACTTTTGATCCAATAGTTTGACGGGAAGGGTAGTTTTGAGCCGAAATATAATTTAAGGATAATTATGAGCTATTTCGGATAGTTTAAGGGTATTTTTGACCCTTTCTATTTAGTCTACGTGCAAGTGGAATTCTATTGGCATGCAATGTGGTATCCATATGACATCCACGTGGCATTTAACAACTTCCGTCAATAAGAAGGATAGTTTTGAGACGAAATAAAATTTAAGGATATTTTTTAGCCTTTTCCGTGAAAAATATTACTATTTATACAATAATTTTGTGCAACTATAAATATTAAGAAATGAATAGTTTTTTTTTTAAAGTAAGAATGACGTATAAATGGAAAAGGAAGACTATATATTAGAAAAAAAGAACTAATCATTACATTGAATTGCGTGTCCATCTCTTTGTCACCTATTTATCTTACTTGCAGTTATTACTCGTCTTCTTCGTTGGTAACCAAAACTGCCAAAAAAAATAATTAATCTTTCTTCCACCAAATTCCAAATTTCCATCTCCCATTAATACTCTACGGCTACTCTCTCTCTCTCTATATATAATAGGAATTACTCTTTCTCTACCTCATAATTCTCTATTCCTCTTTTACTTTTCGCATCGATATCAGCCATGGCCGAAACTTCTACTCAGCTCAAATCAGATGCTATATTCGATCAATTGAAACTTCATCTTTCTACTGATGCTGGAAAGGAACTCATTAAGAAAATTGGTCTCGTTTACCAAATCAACATCGCACCTAAGGTTTACTTTTCCCCTAATTTTTATATTCATGTATATATGTTGTTGTTTTTTCTTGTGTAAATTTGATTATTTTTTTAAAATTTTTTGATCGGTAGAAAATTGGATTCAATGAGAAGGTGTATGTTGTTGATCTGAAAAAAGGAGAAACAAAGGAAGGTTAGGTTATTTTTCATTTTCTTTTTTTTTAACTTTTTAAAAAAAAATTATTGGAATAATAGAGCATATATGTAGAGAATTTATGCTAAAAGGATCCAGATTTATCAGTTTCTAGGTCAGGTTTCCAATTTAATATTTTGGATCTAAATTGAATTTGGGTATTTTGTTATTTGGGAATTTAGGGCCATATGAAGGTGGGAAGCCTGATGCAACTTTTTCATTTACTGATGGTGATTTTGTGAAGATTGCCACTGGGAAAATGAACCCTCAAATTGCTTTTATGAGGTACTATTATTGTTTAGTTCTATGTTGCTCGGACTTTTCAAAAATGTTTTAGGGTGCATGCCGGATCCTCGAAAAGTAGTAGAGTAGTATATTTTTGGAGGATTAGACATCAGTGTGACCACATTTTTTCTGAGTTTGAGCAACATAAGTTCTATTTGCCTTTTTCAATTGTTGGGATTCTTTATTTTGGCACACTAAAAGTTTTGAGCTTTTTTGGTAATATGTTATTTTCGATTGGATCTTGATGCAGGGGTGCGATGAAGATTAAGGGAAGCATAAGTGCAGCTCAGAAATTCACCCCTGATATTTTCCCCAAGCCTTCGAAGATGTGAACACATCTGCTGAAATGTCAGTAGAAAGATTGTTCATTTAGGTTTTCTTCTTTCTAGTCACTAAATCAGATAATACGATAAGAAATTATGGAGGATTTATAATGTATCTGTCTGTTCTTAGGTATAATTATGTGTTCCTTCATAATGTAGTAATGAAATTCTGGGCTTATATTAAAGGAACTGAAATATAAATGTTCGCATTTTACTGTGGCAGACTCGCTGTTAGAGCCTTATAATTATGTCTTATCATTTTATACTGAGATCATATTACAGATGATGATAGCTGGTATTGCATTACTTATTCTGTTTTATACAAGTCTTGTACCTGCTGCTTGTGAGTTGTGACTGTAAGATTAATTGATTCAGCCTTCTGTGGCGTTAGCGGAGATCTGATTATACTCTCATCGTCTTATCTAAGTTGCTCATGTAACTTTGTCCTTGATAGTTGGCTAATACTACAACTGGAATTAAGTGTAGTTATTCGAAACTCTGTTGGAAGTGCTAATGCTTAAGTGCTGGTTATTGTAAACCCCATCTGAGTTATTATACAGGGCTGATGAAATGCTGCTCATTTGCAATGGTGATGTAACTAAATGCTAGTAAAACATTCTAGCTGGTTGAATGTTAGATGATTGTTCAACGTTACATCTCACAGAGACCTTATCGTGGATTAACATGTTAGTTGATCTGAAAGATCCTTCTTTTAAATGCGAAAGCTTGTTACAGATTTGAAATTTATGTATTTATCTATAGCATTAGAAATTATAAGAGTTGTTAGCTTCACTTGGCTTACTGTTGTGCTCAAAGCAACTTCGTCATCATACAGTGTGGTTTTTATATGCTCTTCCATTATCACTGAGCCTTGTGATTATGTTTTACGAGCTTATAATATCACTGATGGTGATTCAGTATTGTGATTATGTCCTTCGTTGATTATTCTGTTTCATACAAGTCGTGTAATTTGCTGTTTGTGACTGTACGATAAATCGATTCAACCTTCTGAGGTATTAGTTGAAGTTCGAGTAAATTAGCTTTATTTATCATAGTAGCATTTGATTATGATGCTCCGTAGCTAATGATAAGCCATTGAAGGGAAGCAGATATGGTTAAGCTTTCTAAATGAATCTACGAATGGATGATAAAGTTCATGAATATTTTTGTTACTTCTGCAATCAGATCATGAGTTATTGAGTCTATTGTTTTTTAAGGAGTCCGGAGCCTAAAGGGTACAAAATATTAACAAAAATTCCAAAACGGTATATAAAATTTTATATTAACCAAAACGGCAAAATCGCTGCATCAGCAGCGATTTACTCCACCGGAAAAAGCAAAATCGCTGCTTGTGCAGCGATTTTGCAAAATTAATTTTTTTTTTAAAAATCGCTGCGCAGCGATTTTAAAAAAAAAAAAATTTTTTTTTGGTAAATCGCTGCCAAGACAGAGATTTTAAAAAAAAAAAAAAAAATTTCGTAAATCGCTGCCTTTACCCAATTTTTTTTTTTTTTAAATTTCTTTTTAAATTTTGTTTAAATTATTATTATTTTTAAATTTTATTTTTTATTTTTTGCTTCTTTTTTTTTAAACAAAAAGTTTAAATAAAAAAATAATTATTTTTTAAAATCAAATTTTTGCCAAGGCAGCGATTTTTAATTAAATTTTTTATTTATTTTTTAAAATCAAATCAGAAAAAAAAATGATTTTAAATCGTTGCCTTGATAGCAATTTGATTTTTTTAAAAATAAATAAATTAATTAAAGGCAGCTATTTTATTTTTAAAAAAAAAATTGTTGTTTTAAACTTTTAAAAAAAAAAAAGAAGCAAAAAAAAAATAAAAATTAAACAAGTCGCTGCTTCAGCAGCGACATTTAAAAAAACTTTTTTTATAATTTTTTTTAAATGTCGCTGCTGAGGAAGCGACTTGTTTAAATTTGTTTTTTTTTTGCTACTTTTTTTTTTAAAAAAAGTTTAAAACAATTTTTTTTCTTTTTTAAATAAAATAGCTGCCTTTAATTAATTAAATTTTTTTAAAAAAATCAAATCGATGCCAAGGCAACGATTTAAAATTAATTTTTTTTTGATTTGATTTTAAAAATAATTAAAAAATTTAATTAAAAATCGATGCCTTGGCAAAGATTTGATTTAAAAAAATAATTATTTTTTTATTTAAACTTTTTGTTTAAAAAAAACAAAGCAAAAAATAAAAAATAAAATTTAAAAATAATAATAATTTAAATAATTTTTTTTTAAAAAAATAAAATTTTTTTTTGGGTAAATCGCTGCCTGATTTACGAATTTTTTTTTTTTTTTTAAATCGCTGCCTTGGCAGCGATTTACCAAAAAAAAAAAAATTTTTTTTTTGAAAATTGCTGCTTAGGCAGCGATTTTGTAAAAAAAAAAAAAATTTAATTTTTTTTAATATAAATCGCTGCCTAGGCAGCGATTTTTAAAAAAAAAAGACATTTTGCAAAATCGCTGCACAGGCAGCGATTTTGCTTTTTCCGGTGGAGTAAATCGCTGCTGATGCAGCGATTTTTCCGTTTTGGTTAATATAAAATTTTATATACCGTTTTGGAATTTTTGTTAATATTTTGTACCCTTTAGGCTCCGGACTCGTTTTTTAAGCCTGTTTCAGATGATTCATCATCAACAACAACATACCAGGTGTAGTCCCAACCTCAGTGGTAGAGAGACTGCTTTCGATAGACATGATCGATCAACTTCGAACATAATGATTTTTCAAAATCCACCTTTGTTCTAGCACTACCACATCTTTTCATCTGGCCCACAACCTTTGATGAAAGACGCAGAATTTTCATTAAAGGATTCAATATTCACGCCAAATATACACTCTGAATCCACTAATTCTAGATGGTGCACCTGTGCCCCCACACATGTGAAAGCTTATTCTCAATTTTTTATTTTCCACAACTTAAATACAGACCGCACAACTCCCGTGTCTTGTGCGATCGTCGCTCAGCATGCAAGTCGAGAAAAGAAAGACCAAAACAATGAAAACTTTAAGAAAAATCAAAAAGTTGAATGACTTTAACGTCGAGGTCTCTCGTAGATAATCTCTTTTTGTAAGTTGCATACACTACTTTTTTTTCAGACTTTACTTATTGTATTACACTGAATATGTTATTATTATTGTAGTAGTTGAGTGACGTTTGAGGAAATTTCTAGTCCGTTAATCTTGTACCCTGTGTGTATACTTTTCAAAAAAGTCAGTTTTTCAGTCTCTAAAACACATTTAAATAGAGTTTCTTTGCCCATCTTTTGTTCCTCATCCTAGGCTTGGAGTCAACACAACACAACAACAATGAATTCCATTTTTCTGCTTTCTTTATTTCTTCCTATGTTTGCTTCTTCGACGGTGTTATTTCAGGTATGCATCTCCAAAAAACCTTAATTTTTCTCCAACTTTTCCCATGTATATGTATCACTATGTTTATGTAGTACTTGCTCAAGTATATAACAAAAAAGTTAGTTTCTCTATAATCTTTGAATTCATTTGTTAGGGGTTCAATTGGGAATCGAGTAATAAGCAAGGAGGATGGTACAACTCTCTCATCAACTTAGTTCCAGACTTGGCTAAAGCTGGAGTTACTCATGTTTGGTTACCACCATCATCTCACTCTGTTTCTCCTCAAGGTAATTTTCGGTGTGATTATGACCTAGTAATCAATGAAGTCAAAATAACCACGGAAGATTAGGGTCTAAATTTCAATGAAAACAGTTTAGACAAGTTAATGACCAACTTATTTATTAGTTCAATCCATAAAATTTGATGTAGTAGTTACAAAAAAAGGCTTATGCCATCTTTTACGCCAGGTTATATGCCAGGAAGGTTATATGACTTGGATGCTTCCAAGTTTGGGAATCAGCAACAACTGAAAACTCTTATTAAGGCTTTACATGACCACGGGATCAAATCGGTTGCTGATATAGTGATAAATCATAGAACTGCTGATAACAAAGATAGCAGGGGAATATACAGCATCTTTGAAGGAGGAACGTCTGATGACCGGCTTGATTGGGGTCCGTCTTTCATTTGCAAGAACGACACACAGTATTCTGATGGCACGGGGAATCCAGACACGGGTTTGGACTTTGAACCTGCCCCTGATATCGATCATCTTAATACTAGAGTGCAGAAAGAGTTATCAGACTGGATGAATTGGCTGAAATCTGAAATTGGATTTGATGGTTGGCGTTTCGATTTTGTTAGGGGATATGCACCTTTCATTACCAAGATTTATATGAGAAACACGTCCCCGGATTTTGCAGTTGGTGAATTGTGGAACTCTCTTGCTTATGGCCAGGACAGGAAACCGGAATATAACCAGGACAATCATAGAAATGAGCTAGTTGGTTGGGTTAAAAATGCGGGGTGGGCTGTAACAGCCTTTGATTTTACAACAAAGGGAATTCTTCAAGCTGCAGTTCAAGGAGAGTTATGGAGATTGAAGGATCCCAATGGTAAACCTCCTGGGATGATCGGTGTTTTACCTCTAAAAGCTGTGACTTTTATCGATAATCATGATACTGGATCGACACAAAATATGTGGCCTTTCCCTTCAGACAAAGTTATGCAAGGATATGCATATATTCTTACTCATCCAGGAATCCCATCAGTGGTAAAAAAAATAAATGAATTCTTCCTTACTAAATTCTTTCTATGTAGTTCATTGTTTTCTATTTTAGGAGAAATTTATATTCTTTTCCAGGGGATTTGAGAAACTCGGCCTGTGTGAGTTTGCTCACATTGCCGGTCTCATAATACATAAACAAACACTCAAACTTTGAGTATGCACATCTAGACACCTCAACTCGTCTACACCGTGTCAATTGAACACTCCAACTTACAAAATGATCATTTAGCACCTCCAAAACTTATGTGTCACATTAGCCACGTGCGAGATACACAGGGATGCGTTGGAGTAGTTAGTTGCCAGATAAAACCAAGTTGAGGTGTCTAGATGTGCACCCTCAAAGTTGGAGTGTTTACTGAGGCCATGCTTGAGTGTTATGCTTATAGAATATGACTCATTTGTTTTCGATTAGCTGAGAAGTTGATTAAATTCTTGTTTTTGGTTGCAGTTTTATGACCATTTCTTTGATTGGGGCTACAAGGATGGAATTTCAGCACTAATTTCTATCAGGAAGAGGAATAGGATTTGTGCAACAAGCAATGTGCAAATAATGGCTTCTGATTCTGATCTTTATATAGCAATGATTGATCACAATATTATTGTCAAGATTGGACCAAAACTTGATCTTGGAAATCTTATTCCATCTAATTATGAGGTGGCAACTTCTGGACAAGACTATGCTGTATGGGAGAAAAAGACATAAAAAAAACTTTTTCATTTGATCTTATAAGAAATTTTTACTATAATGTGCAATGGAAGATTTGAAGTGAGCTAATATATAGATTTCAATATATGGCACAAAAAATTTCCTTTCGAGTTATGTGATGATTGTTATGTTTCTTTCCAATTCTTCTTCTTACTTCCTTCTTAAATTATATGTTGCTACGGCTCGTTAAAAAAATTTATGCATGCGTGTTAGATGCTTCAAAATAGTATGCAATATGGGTGCGACAATATTTTAAAAAGGAGAGTATTAGACTACATAAATTTCAATATCATTTTCAACATAAATGACAGATAATTTGACAAAAATACGATAGATAATGAGAATAAAATAGTCAAAATAGCTCTTCTGCCCACTTTTACTTATTCAGTATATAAAAGTAAGGGTGTGTTTGGTATGGAGGAAAATGTTTTCCTGTAAAACAAGTAAATTTTGAACTTATTTTCTCCTGTTTGGTTGGTGAGTAGAAAATATTTTTCGAAAATAATTTTTAATTTTTGATTTATGAATGAAAAATATTTTTGAGAGACATCTTATATTTTTATTAGAGTAAAAAATAATTTAGGAAATTGAAAATATTTTTAAAAAACAATTTTTTTGGGGGTGGTGGTGGAGGTGGGGTGGGGTGGAGGTGGGGTGGGGTGGAGGCAAAATTAATTTTTTTGGGAGGGGGGGGGTTGGGGGATCGGGGGAAAAATAAATTTTTGAAATTGAAAATATTTTTTTAAAATTGATGGTTTTCCCCCCAAAAAAATGTAATTTGAAATTGGAGGAGAGTTTTGGAAAATGTTTCCTTAATTTTGAGGAAAATGAATTGCTTTGGAAAATATTTTCCAAACCTTTTGTCCCAACCAAAAATGAGAAAATTGGAAACATCTAAATGTCTTTTTATTTGTCCAATTACAAAATCAAGAGATAATTTACAATGTGTTTCTCAGCATATATTTAGTAGAAATGATATAGTGAAATTGTTATTTTATGTATTGTTTTATAAGGTGTTATTCATATTGTAATTCGATATTCAGTGATTTATGTTCATTCTTCGTATCGTTAAATGAAAACTTAAAAGTTTTTTCATATATATATTCAAATTAATCTTCAAATTTAGCCAACGGCTCCAAAGTAGTATATGTATTAATGCAAATTTTTTTTTAAAAAAAAAATTCATTTATTTATTGTACTATTTTATTTAAAATGGGATCTTCCTCATCCCACTTGTACCAGTTGAAACCCTAATAATAAGCCAATCCAACCGTCAAAATTCAAATTTTGAAAATTGCGCTCCTCACATTTCCCCCTTTTCACTAAACTAAGATTCTCTTCATTTTTTGGCTTCTCAGTTTCCTGTGAATCAACAAAATTCGCTTTATTCAAATGGGTGCTAATCACAGCCGTGAAGATCTGGAGCTTTCTGATTCCGAGTCTGAATCCGAATACGGATCGGAGTCTCGAACAAGGGAGGAAGAGGAAGACGAAGATAACTACTCAGATGCTAAAACGACGCCGTCTTCCACTGACCGGAAACAGAGCAAAACCCCATCTTCTTTGGATGATGTTGAAGCTAAGCTGAAAGCTTTAAAGCTTAAGTATGGTACTCCTCATGCTAAAACCCCCACAGCGAAAAACGCTGTTAAACTTTACCTTCATGTTGGTGGGAACACTGCGAATTCCAAATGGGTAGTTTCTGATAAGGTGACGGGTTATTCGTTTGTTAAATCGGGTAGTGGGGATGGATCGGATGATGATGAAAATGAAGAAACTGAGGAGAATGCTTGGTGGGTTTTGAAAATTGGGTCGAAGGTTCGGGCTAAGATTGATGAGAATTTGCAGCTGAAGGCGTTTAAGGAGCAGAAAAGGGTGGATTTTGTGGCGAATGGGGTTTGGGCTGTGAGATTCTTTGGGGAGGAAGAGTATAAGGCGTTCATTGACTTATATCAGAGCTGTTTGTTTGAGAATACTTATGGGTTTGAGGCAAATGATGAGAATAGAGTTAAGGTGTATGGTAAAGACTTTATGGGGTGGGCAAATCCAGAAGCTGCGGATGATTCGATGTGGGAGGATGCTGGGGATAGCTTTGCGAAGAGCCCTGCGTCTGAAAAGAAGACACCTTTGAGGGTTAACCATGATTTGAGGGAGGAGTTTGAGGAGGCAGCTAAAGGAGGAGCTATTCAGAGCTTGGCATTAGGTGCATTGGATAATAGTTTTCTTATAAGTGATTCTGGAATTCAGGTTGTGAGGAACTATACTCATGGAATAAGTGGAAACGGTGTTTGTGTCAATTTTGATAAGGAAAGGTCTGCTGTACCTAATTCCACTCCAAGGAAAGCTCTACTTCTAAGAGCTGAGACTAATATGCTTCTCATGAGTCCAGTGACTGATAGGAAGCCTCACTCTCGGGGATTACATCAGTTTGATATCGAGACTGGGAAGGTTGTTAGCGAGTGGAAGTTTGAGAAAGATGGAACTGATATCACGATGAGGGATATCACCAATGATAGCAAAGGAGCTCAGATGGATCCTTCCGGGTCTACTTTCCTAGGGCTAGACGATAACAGATTGTGTAGGTGGGATATGCGTGATCGGCATGGGATGGTTCAGAATCTAGTCGATGAAAGTACTCCTGTGCTGAATTGGACTCAAGGACATCAATTTTCGAGGGGAACTAACTTTCAGTGTTTTGCTACTACTGGTGATGGATCAATTGTTGTTGGTTCACTTGATGGCAAGATTAGATTGTACTCGAGCAGTTCCATGAGACAGGCTAAAACTGCTTTTCCAGGCCTTGGTTCTCCTATCACTCATGTGGATGTTACCTATGATGGGAAGTGGATATTGGGGACAACTGATACTTACTTGATATTGATATGCACCTTGTTTATCGACAAGAATGGAACTACTAAGACTGGTTTTGCTGGTCGCATGGGGAATAAGATTTCCGCTCCAAGATTGTTAAAGCTAAACCCTCTCGATTCACATATGGCTGGAGCTAACAAGTTCCGCAGTGCTCAATTTTCATGGGTATGAGTTCTTTCCTCTTCTACCCTTACTTTTAGTTTGTAGCTGTTGTATATGTAGCATACACTTTGACTAGCATGCCTACTTTTTTTTCTTCATGCAAACATAATAGTTTTCGCTTAGTTAATTCCTTATGGTGTGTGTTAAAAGCAAAGGAAACGACATTGATGTGTTTCTGAAATCTATATCTATATTGTCTATGCCTTTGTATTCTTCCTTTTAGTAATGTACTCCGCTATCATATGTGATGGATTGTATATTCAGTCATAAATTCTAGGAGGTTTGAGAATGTCACTAGCTCTCTGCAGTCGGGACTTCTTTGATTATTTGCATCTTTTGCACCAATACAAATTGTAATTTGAGATCCACTATTTGACTTGGTATGACTTTCTTTACCTTTCTAATTGAAGAGGAACTTTATACTTTTGTACACCTTATGACTACGAAATATGCTCTTTTGCAATGCATGCTGTGAGATGGACTGGCTTTTGGAATACCTATCAAATAATTTAGAGAGTTTTGTTGTAATGAGATTTCGTGCAGATCATTCTTTCTTCAGGACAACTATTCTTGATGATCTTTAGCTAATAAATTTTGTTTTAAGCACTGAGTCTTACTTATATGGTTGATAAGTCATGCTGGACTGGATTTAAATAATTTGTATTTTAGACTATGAAGTTCTTCCCTAACTAATTCATGTATGCTGATGTTAAATACTTGAAATATGGAGAAGAAATAAGTATAAATTAAAACTACCTCATCCTATGAGGAGTCATGCTCTTACATTCGAGCATCCCTTGGTGGGAGAGGAGGTATCATACTCGATTAACTATATTAGACCCTAATACTAAATTTAAAGGAGTAAGTTATGTATGTCCTTTAATCGGGAAGCTTAAATGCACTATGGATGAAGATTTTTTCGGCTTTTATATGTTGCTTCTTTTGTCCTACCCTACTATACTCCTTTTTGAGTAAATCCTGCAAATTTGTACTGCTAGTATTTGTTGATATAAATTGCAGATGGTCTTGTTAATTCTGTAGTCCACCGATACTCATTTTCTTACTGTGAAACCTTTTTTAGGTCACCGAGAATGGGAAGCAAGAGCGCCACCTCGTTGCTACTGTTGGGAAGTTTAGTGTGATATGGAATTTTCAACAGGTGAAGGATGGTTCTCATGAGTGTTACCAGAATCAGGTTGGGTTGAAGAGCTGCTATTGTTACAAGATAGTTCTAAGAGACGACTCTATTGTAGAAAGTCGTTTCATGCATGACAAATATGCAGTTTCTGACTCACCTGAAGCACCACTGGTGGTAGCAACCCCCATGAAAGTCAGCTCATTCAGCATCTCTAGCAGGCGCTTACAAATTTGAACAATCATTCTGTTCATATATGCAACTTATTAGATTTATCTGTAGCAGAATTAGTGTCTCTCACACTAAGTAGCTTGAAAAACTGCACATCTGCAAACCATTTCCAGTTCAATGTATTACTACTTTAGTTTAAAAACCTTAAAGGCAGTCTTCCAAATTCTAGGTATCCTCACCTGACATTATTATTGTTGTAATAACTAATTATTGCTTGCTCTAAATCCCCGTTCAATGATTCCAGGTGATTTGCATTTTCCAATATTTCTGTTTTTTCTCGGACACATACCAATTGGTATGAAGTTGTTGACCTATTTTCAGTAGTCTCACTTCACCATTTTACTAATTATTTCTTCGGAATGTGTTAAGTCAAACATGGACAAAGTAAAATGGACCGAGGGGGCAACATTTGGATATCATTTACATAATGAACTTTGCTTTTTGCCTCATGACCAGTTGGTCTCAGTTTTTTGGAAGTATTCATTTTCATAACCTCAATAGGACGATGAAACAAAATATAACACAATGAAGACTGATGACATAAACTAGGGGAAATCGATACCGGCAGGCAATACTATGCTGATTGAATTAAAGAAAAAACTTCTATAATTGAATGCCTACCAAATAACGAAGCACTCACCCAGTGTCATTGTTCTTTACAAAACCAGGCAAAAATGAAATAGGAACCCAGAAATGACGATTAAGCCGAATTTATCAACTCCTGTTGGCAAAACTAGAAGGAATGGACATTTGAAGCACCAGAAATGACATATGAAACTAGCAGCCAAACCTACAGAAAGCTTATACCCCTCCTATAATGCTATCTATGAGTGACTGAGAATTAATTTAATATTTGTACATGTGAAAGAATGCTCTGTATGTACATATCGGGAAAGATTACCATTCTGCTTTAACAATCGAGACAAACAGCCAAAGATTTGGAGAAACAATTGTTTAACAATGACAAGATGTTGTGCATGCAGCAATCATTGAGCAGACTTGGCCTGTGCTGCTTTCCTTCTGCCTAGAAACATGAAGATCCTTGGGAAGAAGGACCTCTTCTTTTTCTTTGGAACCTTCACATCTGGGGATGAATCAGCTTCAGTGCTGCTTGCTTGCAGTTGGGCTTTCGGACTTGTGCTGTCACAAGATGCAGTAGCCTCCGGTACACTTTCAGAGGTATTTGACTCATTGTTCTCCTCGTCGCTCTTTCTAGGACTTCCTGTTGTAGGTGGAATGGATACACTAGCTTTCCGTCTCTGCTCCTGCTCCTCTCTCCATTTCCTCAGCTCTTGCTCTACAGACAACTTCCCTTCCTTGGCTTTCTCAGCCTTTTGTAATGCAACTCCTAGAGCTTCCTTTCTTTCAGCTATCTCACGATTAACCTCCTCCAGCCTGTTTAGGCTTCTCAGCTCTGACTCCTTGGCCACATCTATTTGGGTATGAGCGTCAGCCACCTTCTTGTTAGCTTGCTCCTCTGCCTCATGCGCCTGCTTGCTGAGCTCATAATACTCCTCCAAAGATAGAGTCACTCCAGTTGGGGTTTCCTCATCTTTGGTTTTTTGAGCCGATTCACTCTCCTCAAGAGCAGTGATAGCTGCTAGCGCCAACTTCTCTGCAGCTTTCGCAGCCTCTATCTCCTTCTTAACTGCAAGTAGTCTACTTTCCACAGTACTTGCTCCAGCCTTTGCTTCCTCAGCTTCTTCCTTTGCCTTATTCAGATCATCCCTTGCCATTTGAGCTAGTGATTTTGCACGATCAGCCTCTTGGGATGCCTCTTGGAGTTGCTTGGGAAGCTCTACCATCTTCTCCCTTGCTTCTTTTTCCTTCTTCTGTGCAAGAACAATCTCTGACTGTGTCCTGCTCAACTCAGCTTCAAGAGATGCAGCAGCAACCGATGCCATTCCTTCTCTCTGTTGGATCGCAGCTAGCTCTGACTTTTCTTTTTCCAATTCTGCTTTTAATGAAGTTGCTGCCACCTTCAAGAAATTTACTTCAGTTATAGCCTTCTCGATGTTGAGTTTCACTTCTTCTAGTTCCCTCTTAGCTGTGGCCACTACTGATTGTATCTCATCGTGAGTTCTTTTCTCTGGCTCTGACTGTTCGTCATTGAGGTTTCCTTCATCAGTTTCCTGCTTCAACTTTGATTCCATGTAAGCAGCCAACTCAGTTTTGAGATCCAGTAGCAAGGCTGAAGCAGTATCTAGTTTTCCTCTAAGATCCTTGGCAGACAGAATTTGCTGGTTTAGTCTGACAAGCTCCTCTTCTGCTTGCTTCAGTTCTTTCTCCCAGTTTAAAGCATCTTGCTCTCCTGCCATAGCTGCTCCAATTCTGTGTTCCTCAGCCTCCAAATGTGCAGCATGAGCAACCTCCAAAGATTCCTTTGCAGTGATTAGCTCTATAGTTAAAGTCTCCAATGTCTTCTCGACTTCTTTTGATGCAGAGACTGCTTCTTCTGCTTTTTTCACCGCACCATCTTTATCAGACACCAATAAGGCATAATCTTTTCGAAGATCTTCTAGCTCAGATTTTACAGTTTTTAGCTCAGCAACTGCAGCTGCATGCCTGGCCCTAGCAACTTCAAGCTGTGCTTTCGCTGCAATACTAAGATCATTGCCAATCCCCTGCTCCATCTCCTCCACCCGAAGCTTGGCAAGTTCTGAATCCTGTTTTGCTTGTTGCTCTTCTTTTTGTGCTCTCTCCAGGTTCAGCTTCAATTCTTCTATAAGTCTCTTAGTGCCATCTAATTCCTTTAAGACTAACACTTTTGCATCTTCAGCAGCCTGAGACTGTTTTTTATAAAATGGGATCTCCTCCTGCACTTTTTCTAGTTCTTGTTCAACAAGTTGCCGCCTCTGCATTTGCCAGGAGAAAGTGATTTTTAATAGTCAGGGACTATAACATTAAATTGTGGGATTTAGACCCACTCAAACACCTAAAAGAAACATTGTACATGTCCATAAGATTTGTTTCCTTTTCATTTTGATATGGTGAACAAAACCCCTTAACTCCCCTGCCCAGGACAATAGAGCCTATTGGCTATTACCACCTTTGGTCTCTTGGTAATGGTGACTTGAACCCACAACTTCATAGTTGGAGGTAGAGGACCCTTTAAACTACGCTATCCTTAAGTAGAGTCATAGATGCAAGTGCACACTTCAAAATTGGAATAGCTACTGGCTATTCAACTAAACTAATGTTCTTTGCAGATACAACTATTAAATGATTAGAATAATGAAGTGGTATCAAATCTCTGACAGGAAAATTGGCTATCAGAAAAACAAAAGATCAAAAAGTGTATATTACCTCCACAGTCTGTACACGATGAGCCTTCCAGTCAACGATCCCTCCAAACTTGGAAACTGCCTGCTTCACAGATTCAATTGGCGCTGCTGTATCGATATGGCCTTTGTTTATGTCAGATTTTTCAGGATGCTTCGGGCTAGCAGCGCGTATTGAGGCCCTTGCTGAGAATGTGGAAGACTTAGCAAGCGGGCGACCAATGTAATCTGGTGTCGGTATATGATGGTTATTTTCTGGTTTCTTCATCACTTGAGTGGATATAGGAGAAGAGTCATCCGCATCGATATGGGTACTACTATTAGAATTATCTGGCTGATGAAGCAGTGAGGCATTATTTGGTTCTACCTCTGAATGATGAGATTGAACATGTTCAGAAGATTCCTTTGCTACTTCTGAATGGTTAGACTGAACATGTTCAGAAGATTCCTTTGCTACTTCTGAATGGTTAGATTGAACATGTTTAGAAGATACCTTCACTACTTCTGAATGATTAGATTGAACATATTCAGAAGATTCCTTTATATTTTCCTCTTTTAAGGTCGATGTGTCTGAATTCCCGGTTAATGCTGATGAAGCATCTTTCTGGGCTGTTGGTCCTTCAGAGGAATCATTTGGCTGGTTCTGACCCTTAACATTAGCACCCATGTCCAATGCTGGCTCCAAGATTTCACTTGGTATTGCATCGAATGTGGATGATGAATTGGATTCTGAGAGAGCTGTTGCAATAGTATGTGCAGAAGGGTCCGTTTTTAGATCATGTGCTAATTGAGGTGAGGCTTCCGGCTCAACCATAGGTGTACCAGAGACCATTTGAGAAATTCCTGTTTTAGAAATGGTACTCAATCCATCAGATTTTATGGGAGCGGACGAAATTAAATTTCCTCCTGCAGGAGTCTGACTTTCCTGCAGTAAACTATGAGAAGCCTCTTTTAAATGTTCTGAAGCATCCACAGCTGTCTCCTGAATATTGGAGATCTCTTTTTCACTAGTATGTTGGCTGGTTTGAGCTGCACTATGTGATTGATCATCATTTGGAGAGGAAACCTTAGGTTCGTGGGACGATTCTGGAGGAGCATTTTCCTTCATATCTTTAGCATCTCCCATTTCTTAATTAAAAAATAAATTGAATAAAGTCGGGACCTAGAAATCAAACAATCACAGAATAAGTTAGGAGATGTAGACCTGCCATAATTATAAAGACAAGAGGAATATATACATAGGAGGTGAATGTAGTTAAAAAAATGTCAAATGGTTTATTTAGGAAGTAAGCCAAAGACCTGAGAAACCATTTCATGAACAATACTAGATCACCCCTGTTCTGTAACATCCGTCGTAAATGTGACCATTTTCTAATATGGTAAAAAGAATTACCAAAAGATTTTGAAGAGCTTTATGGCAATATGCCTCACCAAAAGATTAAGATCTACTCTACCTTCGCAGATTGGATGACAGAGAATAACTCTAACCCGCATGTGGACTCCTTTTAGATAGTGAATACAAGTATACAACAGTTCTAACTCAATAAGAAATTATAAGTCATATATTCTTATACAAAGTGTGTCAAGTCAAAGGACATATTCACTTTCAAGCAGAGGGACTATTACAAACTGACAATTGGATTGTAGGCATAAGGTCTCACTAGCAAGTGCATTCTTTACCTAGCTAAAATAACATGAAACTTGGCGTCCAGCACATGCTTGCTCGTGCAAGTTCATAAACTACAAAGTTTCTCTTTGTCCTCTTTTATTCCTTTCTGAGGGTGGGGGTCGGGTGGCGGGTTTGATTTGACTTCAGTTATAATTTATTGAAGATCTAAACATTTTCTATAATTAACTGCATGTGCAAGCATTTAAAAGAAATCTAAACCCTACTATTACCTCCAGTCCCACTCCCCAATCAGACTCCCAACCAAAATAAACAAACAAATAAATAAGGCCCTAATATTATTATTACTACTTGGCCCTATTATTTTCCTCTTCCTGTTTTCATTTCATTAAAGTATTGACACTTCTTGTTCGATCATTTCGCATCTAATAGTCTAAAGCGCATCACTACACCCATGATACAAGAATCATTCTATTCACATAGCTCTGTTGCTTTAAGCAACAAAGCAATCACAATTTAATGACACTGATAGCAAGAAGACAGGTCTAACTAATAAAAAATATGAAAGCAGCTTGAACATTTCCATCTCTATGTGAAGAAATCCTAAGGAAGCTTTATCCTCCAACTAGCTTAGGCAAGTGCAAACCAGAAGAGTTCAGAAAATGCATGAAATTGTGTCACGTTTGAAATTGAAACAAAGATGCACTGCAGCCAACAGATGACTAATCATTAAAATAAAAGAAGCTATTGGCTAATCAAAATGCACTTATAATGCGTATTGGAACAAAAGTAGTCTCTGGATAACATCTTCAGCTCTACAAACGATGCAGAACAACAACAACAACAAACCCAGTGTAATCCCAACGGATGCACTGCAGCCAACAGATGACTAATCATTAAAATAAAAGAAGCTATTGGCTAATCAAAATGCACTTATAATGCGTATTAATGTGTCTATCAATCTTGGAACAAAAGTAGTCTCTGGATAACATCTTCAGCTCTACAAACGATGCAGAACAACAACAACAACAAACCCAGTGTAATCCCAACGAGTGGGTCTCGAGAGGGTGAGATGTACACAGAGCTTACCCCTACCGTTCTGGAGTAGAGAGGTTTTTCAAAGTAGGGTTGCAAGGAAATATGGAAACAAATAGCAACATATCCAGCAAATGGAGTAACAAATAGCAACACACATCGAAGAATCAGAAACTACACAACAATAAAATAAAACAACAACGACGCAGCATTTAACAATTTTTGTTAGTGAAACTGACATCAATTTGGCACATGGATCCAGAAGTGGTAAAATAGGCTTTGAGAAGGAAACAAGTTGCCACCATGCCGATTAGGTAATACAACAGTTCAACAATTCGGATGTAGAAACGATATGAACTATATCAGAAAGGACATTCCAATGAGTCATAGTTCATAGTTGAACCCTGAACCAAAATCTTATTGATCCCATCTGTAGATTCTATGACATGTTAGAAACGATATGAACTATATCAGAAAGGACATTCCAATGAGTCATAGTTCATAGTTGAACCCTGAACCAAAATCTTATTGATCCCATCTGTAGATTCTATGACATGTTATCAGTTGATAGTCAAATATCTTCCTTCTTTTTTGACAAAATTTGATAGTTAGATATCAGGTTCATGAAAACAATAGTTTATAACATCTGTGTTGTGTTAGGATAAGAACTATGCTATGAGATTCAGAGTTGTCAATTAATCGTAGAATCTGTAATATATTGATTAAACCATCGGGTTGGGCCATGATTGACCAAGATAAATGAACTTCCATCGTCAAAACAATAGATACCACAGACATTTCACCTGAAGCTTAAATACCACAGACATCAATAAATGAAACAACAATAAATAACCATAAAATAAAACACAAATTCATGTATGGGTATAACCGAACTGATCAAGTATTCTATTGACATGTTGCTAATATGACAGACTCAACCAATGCCCGTCAAATACGACAAAACCAGCAAATCCTTGAAATTAAATCGATCAATCAAATCAATAAGCTATTCCTCAACCTCAACTAGTTAGAGTCTCAGCTATATGACCCTCGCGTGTCTAGGTGGGCATATCCTTCTGCCACTGAACAATGTCTTGAGCTATGCTGCTCGGACTCTCCAAAATTATTTCCACACCCGTGTCAAATTCTTTAAAATGCACCACTTTTGGAGCTTCAACGTGACAGCGGACACCAGGTGAGAAACCAGAAAAAATCAAAGAAAGATAAATCACTAAAAAGAGATTACTCTTATTAACTACCTCAACCTCCTCCAATACTCAAAACTCCCAACCAGCTATATTTTCAAATTAAATCCATCAATGCTTAAACTAAAAAGATTACCCAACCTCAAAAAAGCTTCAAATTCAATTAACCTTTATAGAAAAATCCAACTTTTATTTAATCAAAATGACAACTTGCAAGCTTCATACATTCAAAAAGCAAAAATAAGGAAATATCAAGCTGTCAATACATCAATATATGCCCATGAACATAAAACTCCCAAATCCATTACACCAAACAAAAAAAAAAGTCAAATTTAGAACTAAACAAAATTCTTGATTAAAAAACACCAAACTAGAGAATCTCAAATTAGGCTTCATTTACATCTAATCCTTTCTGGGGTATCCAAAGATTGCTCCTTTATCACAAATAACAAATACCCATGATTAAAATACCAATCATAAACATATCTTAATGACAAATTAAAAGATTAAACTCATGAAAATTAGCAAATTAAACACCATTCCATAACAAGCAAAAAAAAGAGTAGAAGGAGAGGAACATTACCAAATATCACTTAATGATGATAAAAAAAAATTCTCTTTTCTTGAATGTATCTTCCTGTGGATATTCTCTCCAAAAAAAAAAAAAAAAAAAACAAAAAGATACACAAAAATTATAGGACACAAAAATCACTGAAAAACAAAAAGGAAAAAAAGAAATGAACTGTTCCTTATAAAAGGAAAAAGAAAAATAGAAAAAAATGAGAAGAGGAGGTTACTGTAACACGTGGTGGAGCCAATCCCTCTTGTTTTTTTTTTTTTCTGCTAAAAGGGAAATAAAATATTTTCTCTAAAATTAGAATATTGAGAATTTCCCCCCTCAAAATTCTATCATCTAGTTTGGTATTTTCACCATTTTAAGTAATAAGATTTTTAAAAAAATAAAATTGTTTGAATGGTTGTTATCCGTTCTATTTAAATTATATTGTTAGTTTAAATATGATATGACGTATTTTTTTTTTTATTGACACTAATAGTGTCAGGTCTCTATAAGATTGGTGTCACTTGTTTAAATTATTTATTAGGTAATAATGAAAAGTTTCATTTTCTATAACGATTGATTTGATGTGATTACGTTATTGTCTTCATAAATTTTTTTATATATTTTTTATTTGCTTATTATTTAATGAATTTTATTTTATTTTTTACTCTGTCATTTTATAACAAATGTTTTTCATATATTATTTTCATGTAGATTTATTGTTCAAAATTAATAGTGAAATTATGTAACAAGGGAAGACAATATTATTTATTTAAATATTATATTTATTAAAATAATAAAATATAATACAAATACATTATTAAATATTAACATAATAATTATCCAACTAAATAAATGATAATGAGGACGGTGTATGAAGCATTGCACCGACCTAATGATGAAATGTGAAATTACTTCTAAATTAGACATTTTTTTATTTGATAATAAATAAGCTAACAACAAACTATTTTAAGAAATAGAGAAAATATTAGTATATGGTTTAAAAAGATGAACCATAAATTGGTGAAAGTGAAACTACGACCACTTAATCATATGGTATTGCTAGTAACTTTTATATGTAAATTCTCTTCGTTTATAATATTTAACAGATAATAATATTATTGATAAAAAATCAATATAAATAGTTAAATACTGATAAATATTAAAAACTATTTTAAAATGGAGAAAATAATGTAATATTATGTAAGAGAATTGTGGTTTAAGTGTTTATTGAACCATTAATGGAAATATGTGAAGTAGAAGAATCTCTCAACTAACCTTCTAAGTTCTAATCTTAGCTTCCATTCTTCTCTCATATTAATTAAGTATTAAGTAAATTTAAATGCTTGTCCCCAAATATTTAATAATTTATAAACTTAATATAAAATTATTTATTTACTACTTTCCTTAAAATAAGACTCAAAATATTTATTTATCATTTTAATAAACCAAAAAGACATTCAATTTCTCAAAATATTACTCCTCCCTTATTACTTCAACTTGAATAGTCATTAACTACTCATTTATGAAAGGTTGGATAGGATTTTGAAGATCTTCCAATTTTTAAAATATAGCCTCACTAAAAATATAATTAGATAAATATTGTAGCTGAATAACTAAATTTATAATTAATCCTATTTAAAGATAAATTAAATACTTTACTCAAAGGTGAAAATTTGCTTCACTTGAACATTTAATCCCTCTTTCTTTTATTGAAGCAAAGTAGGTCCAGAAATTATGAGGTTAAACCATATGATATAATTGCAAAATCTTTCTGAATTTTGAAGCATTTAGTGCTTTTATATATCGATACCAATAACAAACTATCTGATAATATTTATCGTTATATTCGATAAAATAAATTTACTTGATAAAAGTTTATAAGATAAATAATTCAGACATAACCTTTACAATTTTGATAATTTTTTATGACTATAAATTTTGGTGATGTTTTTAAGCGATAAGTATTAATTTATTCATTTTACTATAAAAATCGTAAACTGAATGACCATTTGAAAAATTAAGTCAGAACAAATATGAATTGAAAAATTATGTCAATAAGATCATGTCCATAATTTTTTCTGTGCAAAATTACTAGTATATATTATGGGTCACAATATTTGAAGGGAAAAAAAACATGATAAAAAAAATGGAAATTATAATATAGTTAAAGAACCTAATAAAAAAGTTAAGTTAATCTTCTAGGATCAGTAACATTAATCCTCCAATGTTCATCTTTTAATCCCATTTCTTCTGCCTCTTTTCTACTAAAATATAATTCAATTTTCCTCTGCTTTGACAATCCACAAAATTTTTGCAAATTCTCATCCATAGTATCATGAATTTTCCACCATGTCCTATGTGCGATATCGCTAGCATAAACACGTAAATAACCAACATCCCAATTACAATCATAGTCTCTGTAACACACCCAGGGCTTTAATCCGAGATAATGTACTGCATAGAGTTGCGGAGGATCTGCTTCAAATAGTTGATTCTTAGCACTGACCTCATTTAAATTTTCGAAATTCTTAAAAAAGTTAACTCGTCTTGGTAACCTATGCCACCATACAAATATTTCATTAAGAAAACCTTGATCACCTCCATTATATGAAATAATGTCTTTTGTATGTTGCATTAACATATTGAATGTGCAATTTGATGGCTCAATCACCATTACTCCTGAATTAAATATTGATCCATCATTACCTGGAAATAATATTAGACCATACAAATATTAAAATTAGTATATATACAAATTTAGTAACAATCTTTCTGTTAAGTCAAACTAAGACGCATAAAATATATCCAGAGGACTAGTAAACTAAATTACCTGTGGCTGACAATTGAGGAAATTTGAAAAGAATGTCAATGTTACGTAGAACAATGATGTCTGCATCAATAAAAACAACTTTTTCATAGTCAATAAGTTGCCATAACCTGAACTTGCTGTAATTATACTTATTGTAAGAGTTTTTATCAGCTCTAGGATTTCTTATCCTCTGTATCAATCGAAGTTTCCACCCTGCTTTTACGAGCGCGTCGCGTTTTGGTTGAGGGATAGTGTCATCTAAAAGAAGAACAAGGTCTCGTCTGGTTCCAGTTCGAAGAAGACTCTGAGCTAGTGTTATTGCACCACAAACGTATTTTCCTGAGGAATGAAGAACCGTGGCGTAAGCTTCTCTGGTTTGTACTTTAGAGATGTCGTACACCTTTTTCATTCCTGGAATAATAATTCAAAGTAAATGTTATTGATTGTCAAACATTTGGTTGTGTTTTCAAATTTTTTGATTTCTTTCTTTTGTAGTTCGATGTGAAGCATCTTATAACAAAATCGAATCAAACAAACAAAATAAGAAGATAGAAGACATGAAAGTTTGCAAGATATTCTCTCCGTTCGTATTTAATTGTCAATATTTTAGGTTTGAAGTCCTTAAAAAATTAAGTGTGTATTGTACCCTTATTTAGTGTTATAAAGATGAAAATATTACTTAGTTTTTCTACGTTGTTAAATGTATACTTTCAAAACTAATAAATTTCAAAGAGTCAATAAGAAGAAAAATGTCATTCATGCATTAATTTTGTGAAATAAAAATCTTAAATAACATTTATTTTTAATAAGACGATATAAACAGGTAACATATATAACTTGAAAATACTATACATACCTTTTTCCCTTAGAGTCAAAGCCAACTTGCAAGAACCAATTGGAAGTGAAACTTTTTGAGCCAATTTAGCCATATTTGGCTCATAATACCACCAATCTCCTTCCCTTTTCTTTAATTCATTACATCTGAATATCTCCATCATTGGCATACATTTACTCAAGAAAATCGATTTCATCTTCCCATACTTACCCTTTTTTCTATTCACAGCCAAATTTGCAGCCACAAGATGTATTTGTAGCCTAAAAACATCCCTTTTCCATCCTTCTTGTGGATAATTGCAAGGTAATTTGACTACTATTATGTCCATGTTATTATAACCATAGAAATGTGGCATCGGTATTTCTGGACATGTTTGTCTAAAATCCATCTCTTCTAATTCTTCATTTATCTGTCCTGGAAATAAAACGATAAAATCAATTCATCTTTTAATAACTCGTTGACCTGTTCAAGTTTGAAGGAGTGGGTTGGACTAATTCGTTGTTGACTTGACTCAATAAATTGAAATCAAAATAAACTGTTAGATTATTGGGCCAAAACATGTCAAACAGTGTAATTCAACAAGTCAAGATGCAAATCGTTCAAAACAAAATTAAAGATCAAGAATTGTGTGTTTTTGAAAAAAATAAAATTAAGCTAATAATTTAAGAAAGTAAATTAGTTATTCACTTTGTCTTTTTTGAACAAAAAAAACAAAAGAGAAGAGGAAGAGAGGTTAGGTCATATTGGGTAGGTTGAAGTATGACCCGTTATCGGATGTTTGTTTATTGATTTGACCTGTTTAAATTTGATTCGATCTGTTTATTTGTAACGTACTTTACCTGGAAACAAATCATCCCATTGCAACAACTCTGAGACCTTCTTGAATTGTACTTTAATTATTTTCCATGGACTCTCCATTCACTAACATCTTCATCTTCCATATTCACCATTCCTATCTTCATTCCTCTCCCCATTATTTCTTTCACAAAGCTTGGCTTCTTGTGTTTCACCATTTTCTTCAATATTGCATTTGTTCCATTCACAAATATTGGTTCTTCTTCCACCTACTCAATACAAGAAAATAAATAAATTAAAACTAGGTTCTTTTTACTTGTTTTACTATCATAAAATCGTTAAATAGCTAGTCATCCAACTGATTAAATTAATAACCATCATCGTATGTATAATATAGATATAATTCATGTGTAACATGATATGATTAGAAAAAATAAACAGTAAATCTGACCGGACTTACGTTGTGATGACATTCACATGATGTGCATCTAATAGTAGATTTTGAATGTTCATGATAAAGAGAAGATAATTGCCAGTGAAGAAGGGCAGCATAAGCAATTAAGAAACAAACCAAGAAAACTAAGTTGATTTTAATAATCAAAGCCTTTGAGGGAAAGGACTTCATAATCAACTTTAATTTTCCACAAACAAAAATGATAGGTAGTGAAATTAAAATTCTTTTTGATAGTGTAAAGAATGTATTTATATTTAAATAATAATAATAATTTTAGTGAGTGGAGACATGAATAATTAATGTAGGTGATTAATTTATGTTTAATAGGAATTTGCTGGCAGCAAATAAGGGTAGGGAGCTTTAATTATTATTTGCCGTAAACGTTGAGTGGTTTTATTAGTTGTATTTTATGTTGAAAATATTATTATTATTTTTTTATTAAATTTTTTTTTAAAAAAAAGGATATTATATTATTTCTGTTCACTTTTAATTCTTATTTTTTTCTAGAGTAACATTTAATAATATATTTTTTTATCATATTAATATATAAAAAATTACAATTTATAGTACTTGTAATATAATTTTTGACTATTAAATTTTTTTATTTAAAACACCAAATTAATGTAATTTAATTTAATTTTAAAAATTAATTCAATTAATTTTCAAAAAATACAACATAACAAATAAAATGAACGAACATAATAATATCTTTTGAATTATAAATGTCACGTGCTGAGCTCGTAAGCCTATGACAGATCCGACATTGAAGCTGCGATCCATGTTGTACAACGCGCACCAATATTATTTAAATAAAGAATATATTGACTCAGGTAAATTTTATCGACATATTCAAATAATAATTTATTCTATCAAATATTTATATACATCATAAAATATATAAAATATATAATAAGAAATATTTTATTATATATTAAATTTTTTATTCAAATAAACTATAGTTCAAATATTTAAATAATATTTATTGAAAATTGATATTCAACCTTATTATGTTCGAATAAGTATTAATGAAACCAAAATCCAAAATCAAAATTTATGATTAGTCGTACTCTCGTTGGCCCAATTAATTATAGGGCTCAATTAGTACATAGTTGGGTCTAGCGGGTTCTTTTGGCCCATTGGACTTGTTAAAGTTCTGATTTCGGAATTGGCCCATTGGCATATATTTTAGTATAACTTACATAAATATCATAGTGTAAAATTTTAATTATCTTCTATCCCTATTATTTTTATAATTACATAAATCCCATATTTTTTAGGCATTTCAGATACATAATTAAGGATCCGTATACATTATTTTTGATATATTATGCATCAATTTGTTGCATTTATTAAGGAAAAAAAGCTGTAAAATCAATTTAAAATCTCATAGTATCCATTTGTTGCACTAATTAAGGGGAAAAGCTGAAAATTAAATTAATATCCCATAAATTACGTTATTCCATTCAAATTATTGTCAAGAATTCAAAATCCTATAATGTAACAAACCAAAAAAATCAAAAAATTAAATTTCTTCTTCTTGTTCATCGTTCTCTCTGTTTCAAAAAAAAATTATCGAAATTTTGGAAAGCGAGGTGACTTATGAAGGATTGTATGGAATTGTTGTTGGACAAACGATTTCTTTTGTGAATCTTCAAGTTCATCGAATATCCTTTCGATTTTGATTCAAAATTGTTGAAAATTTTGAGATTCAAAATTCTTCTCTTAGTTTATTAAAGATCCGAGAAGATACATCATGAATATCTTTGTTATTTAGCATTTTACTTTTTATGTAACTTGTTTAATTGATAAATATTATATTTACATTGTATACATTAAATAAATAAATGTTGCCCATACGATGTTAGATTTGAGATCGATACATTACTGTGTGGTAATTGCTTTGTAATTGATACATTTAGTATAAATTCGAATTTACGTATCATATCTAAAAAGTTAGTGCATGATACATTACTATTTATGTATCAATATTATTTATACTAGATACATTAAATAAGTAATTGTTTTCGATAAGATGTTAGGTAAATGATCGATACATTAAAGTGTGGTAGTTGCTATGTAATTGATACATTTAGTATAAATTCAAATTTACGTATCATATTTAAAAAAATAGTGCATGATACATTACTATCTATGCATCTCGTTTAAATTGATGAGTATCACCTTGAAAAATATGTATGCTAACATAATGTATCATTTTATAGTTGATAATAATGTATCTGATACAATAAGATTGTTAAAGAAGGATGTACCTAATCTGAAATAATATGTATCTATAAATGTATCACAATAAATAAGAATTAAGTTAACAATTAGATACATGATCAAACACAATTGATGAAAATAATTTGTTTATGAAAAACACCAGAATAATGAGAAAAATATTAAACCGTATGAATTTTTGGTGAAACTAAAACTAATATTATTATGAGACAATTAGAAGATTAGTAGTAATACAAGAATCTAATCAATTTTAATGAGTGTTTAGTTGTTAGAATCCATAACCAACTCAAATTATGAAAAATTTACAAGTATTATATATATTTTTAATCAAACACATGAGGTGTGTTTTATTAATAAAAATAAAGAAATCAAATATAAATATCAAATCCAACAATGATTTGGAAATAATAGAAAAACAAAAAAAACTATTAAACCAAAAAAGAAAAAAGAAGGAAAAAGACGAAATTAAAAAAAAACTATTAAAGGCAAACTTCTACAAATATTATATTAATTATTATTAAATAATAACTAATACCTATTGAAAAAGCAAAATGAATTCAAAATTTATAACTGCTAAGAAGTGGAGAAAATTTAGGGATAAAATAGAGAAATAAAATGAGGAGTGAAAAACGTGGATATAGGCTGAAAATAGGAGTGAAATATTTATGTATCTGGAAGATTTTATGTATTGAAGGAATTAAGGGATTTTTGAAATTTTTAAAAAAGATAGAGATAAATGGATATTAAAGTAAGTTAATGTGTGTATATAAGTAATTTTTCCTATATTTTAACAAATCAAAAATAATTTTTTTAAAAACAAGTTGATTTTTTTTTTTTAAAAAAACAAAACTAATATCTAAAGTTGATATTTTGTTAAAAGGGTCTAATATATGTCATAACATTGTTATTTAGAACTGATATACGATACGTTACGAAAGTGATTCATATATACTCATTTTACTTTATAAAGGACTCACATATATTTAAAAAATAATAATAATAATAATTCAAAGATTAACATTTGAAATTCGATTTTTATCATTTTCCCTTTTCTTTATGGAGGTCGGTTGTATGAGCCTCATATAACATGACCTATACTATTATAAGTGGGTAAAAGTAGTGACAAATAAAATTTTCAAAAATGTTTATAATGTTTATGGATTCAACATTAAAAAATTATACCAAAAATATTGAACATGCAAAAGGTTCTCTTTTTATGAATTTTAAATATATAGCCGACAATACATCTCAGATTTGCACTCTTGGAAGCTTCTTATAAAGTTTTTGTTAATATTTGCTCATACAAAAATATAAATATATTGTGTTAATTACCTCAATTATTAGGTACACCTAAAAATTAGTTTGCTCAACTAATACTCTTTTTTTTTTCTTTTCAACTGATCTATCATTATCACATGCTAATTCTTGGCCTTCACCACAATTAATCATTTAGCAATTTTACCTTTTCTTCCACACATTAAAAATAAATATATAATTAAATCTTTTTTATAACAATATTGTTTATATAAATATTTTCTTAAAATGTTATCGCAAAGTTTATTATAAAGAGTATAATATTATTATAAAGAAGACTGTCATATAAAAACTTATCCGCATATAAAAAACAACTATAAATTTGTTTGTTGAACTTTGAAGTATATCAATCACTGCGTTGGTTATACTAGTGATCATTAAATTAATACAACAATCCATGGTCTACCAATTATTCATGTTTTTCTTTTAAGAAAACACACACACTTATCTATCTTACATAATTTAAATAATTATTTGATTTGTTTATTGTAATCGTTAAGTACTATAGTTGACTAATTAGGCTTAATTTAATTTGTAGTCTACCTTATAACATTTTAATAGTCCTACGAACTTAATTATTCTAAATAGCACTGATCTCATTTTATATGACGACATTTAATTGAACAAAAAACTTAATATTTAAAAACCATACATTAAATAGACAAATTGAAGAGTTGAATGAATTTGAAATATTCTTAAAATATTGAAGGGAATTAAAGCGGCACCTTAACTTAATAGCTTCATTTCTTGTTTTCGAGCGAAAGGTATATGCTCAACCCTTTATACATCGCCATTTCTTAATCCTTGCGTCCGGAGATAATGAATCAATTGTCTCTTATCATATATTATAATAGAAAATTACTAAAAATGGACTGATGTGATCAGTCTTTAAAGGTTAGTATTATATATTAGGCATAAAACTTGGCATCCTCTTAAACTTGTTGATAATATAAGTATCATTTAGATACTCGAAATAGGACTTGTTTCAGAATACTGAACAAATGAAAGTATGATAAAATGTTTTTAGAACGACGATAATTACAAAAAGAAGAAGAGGTAGAATAGCTAAACAATTTTCATGTTCCAAAAATGAACAAGCATCCTCTATATACACATGAATAAATAGTGCATGAAGGCCATGTTCATAAGTACTCTGTGCAATAGTACTACTATATATAGTAGCATACATATTAAATGAAAAAAAATTGATGATAAAAAAAAAAATTAAAAAAATTCAAGAAAATTTTCTAGGATCAGTAACATTCATCCTCCAATGTTCATCTTCAAATCCAATTTTTCCAGCCAATTTTCTATCCCATTCTAATTCAATTTTCCTTTGCTCTGTCAATCCACAAAATTTTTGTAAACTCTCATCCATTGAGTCATGTAATTTCCACCATGTCTCGTGTGCGATATCGCTAGCATAAACACGTTGATCACCTATGTCCCAATTACAATCGTAATCTCTGTAACACACCCATGGCTTTAACCCTAGATAATGTATGGAGTATACTTTTGGAGGATCTGCCGCGAATAGTTGATTCTTAACACTGACCTCATTCGAATTATTTGACCAAAAATTCTTTAAGAAATTAACCCTTCTAGGCAACCTATGCCACCATACAAATACTTCATTAAGGAAACCTTGGTCACCTCCATTATATGAAATGATCTCTTTTGTACGTTTCATGAACATTTTGAAGGTGCAATTTGATGGCTCGATCACCATTATTCCGGAATTGAAGATTGATGCATCGTTACCTGCAGATGACAGATTCAAAATTTAAATATTTAAACTCGAATTTTCATTCCTAGTATCTTAATTCGATTGTACACAAATTTTAAGAATCGTATATATGGTCTTGAAACTTGTGATTTTATACATTGCCATAATATTTATATAAATGAAAACGTGTGTATTTTGTATATATATGGAGAAAATATTTTTCAAAAAAGTGTTCCAATTTTTCTATATTTAGTAGGTCAAATTTTGATTTTTTTTAAAAAAGAAAATGACTTTGCTAGTGGACATAGAGATAACAAATTCTATACGTAACATGTTATATTGATTGTCTCCTCTCGGTCCAATCCCTCTCTCCGGGGCCAACCATGCATCCACACCCGCTTCTTTTCAAAAAAAGGGCGCTAGTAAAACAAAGAAAGTAAGACGTATAAACTGAAACAACTAATATTACCTGTAGCGGTCATCTGAGGAAAATGGAAAAGGAGGTCAATGTTACGAAGAACGATAATATCAGCATCAATGAAAATGATTTTATCATAATCCGTAAGCTGCCACAACCTGAACTTGCTGTAATTATACTCATTATACGTATTTTTCTCAGCTCTAGGGTTTCTTATCCTCTTTATGAACCTGAGTTTCCACCCTGCTTTAATAAGCGCGTCGCGTTTAGATTCAGAAATACTGTTATCTAGAAGAAGAATTAGGTCCCGTTTGCTTCCAGTTCGAAGAAGACTCTGAGCTAATGTTATTGCACCACAAACATATGTTTCTGATGAATGAAGAACCGTGGCATAAGCTTCTCGTGTTGGTATCTTTGTGCTTCTTTCTATTTTCGAAATATCATACACTTCGTTGATTTCTGCAATCAAAATACATTTATTATATCAATTCGACAGAATTCAGTAAATTTGATTTGAATCATATATTTTTATCATTGATAACAAATGAACATAAAATATTAGAGGTTAGTGAAGTAATTAATAATTAATAGAAAGGTCTCAGCATGTGGACTAATAAATATTTGTGTTCAATTAATTTGTATTATTAGGTTTTCTAATTAGTTGAACATTTGACTTATCTTATTATGAATAGAAAAGAATAATATTTGTATCATTTTTGTGTATTAGTATAATTTTCATGACACGCCTTAGCCAATATATTTTGTATATATATATGCAAGTAGACATTTAATTTCTCAAAATCTACCAAACATTTTACTGACTATTTGGATAATGCTTTTTCAACCTCCTTTTGGCACCAACCATTTAAATCAAAATTCTCACCAATAAATGTTATACACACCGTTATTGTAAATGAATATTTTACGCTATCATATCACTCAAAAAATATTTATAGATTAAAAAAATTTAAATATGTAATTTATAATCATAAAATAGAACAAGTTATCTCTGTAACAAAGAAAAACGATTCGATTATATAAAAATGCGTAACACTAATAGGTATATAACTCAAAAGTCTCAAGCTAGTTGGCAGACAATATTAACCAAGAATATTTGAGACTATTATTACAAGTAGAGGTAACCAAAACGTTTGAGAAAATCATTATAATTAGGTGAAGAAAAATAATTCAAAAAGATTTATTTTAATATTTAAGAAAATAGATAAATAAAATTAGTTACTGATTTTTACCATAGAAGCGCCTGTAGCTCAGTGGATAGAGCGTCTGTTTCCTAAGCAGAAAGTCGTAGGTTCGACCCCTACCTGGCGCGTATCATTTTTTCGAATCATTACGATACGTCTCACACACTAACCGTGTCATTTCTCTTTTATGATCAACGTAATTTAACATGTTAGGAATCAAACACATTCCATTCCGATATAACTTAAGGATGATCGTTGTGATCTTCATTTTTTGGAATTAACACAATTCGATATGTCTCACACACTAACCTACTATGATATTTTCTTTACTATCAATATAATTTAACATGCTAGGAGTTAACACATCCCAATCATTGTGAACAATGTTCGAAATCACACATTCCAATACTTCTTGAGAATAATCATTTTCATTTTTACGATCATTACTGTAATTTAACATGTATTAAGCAGGTCGATCATTTATATCGATTTAAGTAAAGTTTGAAAGTGTTTAAACATACCTTTTCCCCATAGAGAGCAAAGCTAACATACAAGAACCAATTGGCATTGAAACTTTTGAGCTAACAACAGAAAAGCTTAGTTTGACATTACCAGTTAAAAAAAACTTAAATAATTTATTTTTTAGAAAGCACCTTTTTTTAAATGGGTAATTTTTAGAAAAGTATTTTTTTTTTTAAAAAAAAAATAATTGTGTTTGGCTAATTGAATTTTGAAAACGTGTTTTCATAATCAACATTGCGGTTGGTTAATTTTTTTTTTTTTTAAAATGTTTTTCAAAAGTTCAAATACAAAAACAACAACTTTTTAATGTACTTCTAATAATTAAAATATCTTATAGAGACGAATTAAATTTTAAATATTCATAATTAATTAATTAAATATTTTAATTTTTAAAAAATAAAACTTACATGTAAATTTTCAATCAACCACTAACACCTTTTGGAAGGATGTAGTCTTTAATTGTTGTAACTTTTTTTCTTTTCTAATCTTTTAAAAAATATTGTTGCTACCTTTTCTCTAATTCTACAAAATACATACATAGATAATATATACTATATTAATTTATAATATATAAACATAAAATAAATTATATTTATTATTATTATTACTATTTTATTATTAAATAATTATTATTATTATTATATTATTATTGTTATTGTTATGTTAATTATTGTTCTTATTACTATTATTATTTTTTATTATTATTATTATTATTTTATTATTTTATTGTTATTATTAATATATTACTAATATATAAGAGCTTGTTTGACTTGATGCTAAAAATAACTTATTTTTTAAATAATACATAAAATAATAAATAATAGATAAAACAAATAATATATAATTATAGATTTATTATATAAAATAAAAAATAAAATTCTTAAATGAATTTAACCAAATTTATGAAATTTATGCTAATTAATTAATGAGAAATATATTGTTAGATATGTCATTAATGAAAAAAATAATTAATCTGAGAGAAATAAATTTTTGTTTCTACTTCAATTTTTTTTTAAAAGTAACAATTTTTTGAGTTTTGCTTATGCTTATATTTTGAAAAGCACTTTTACTAAGTCGCAAAAACATTTAATTTTTTCAATAAAAGTTTTCTTTTTTTCAAAAATAAGGTATATTTCTTGACCTCCCAATAATATAATGTCAAAAAAACAGTGCTCTAATTTCACTTATATACATCCACTAAATATATGATTAAGCGATAAAATATTTACTTTTAATCAGAACACATCTCACAGTGTTAAGCCCCAAGAGAATATGGAGTTTTCCAATACAAATCTAAAATTATCGAAGCCCAAAATAAATATCAAAAACATATTTGTAATTGTTAATATAGATTTATTGTAAGAGTACTAGATGGCATCACTCAGATTTACTCACTACTGTACTATGCACAATGAATATACTTGTTATTCCAGCAAGTCCAATTGTTACACTACATTATAAAAGATATTTACTCTAGATTAAAGTTAATTTCTACTATACCCTAAAGCATTGCACACAAAAAATTATATTATATACGCTTAATAACTTATTTGAGATAAAATTAACATGTAATATTTTATATCTATTCATTAATAAGTCTTGTAAAAAGTGATAAATAATTAAATTTTATCTGTGTTATTCAAGATCATAAATTTCAAAGATTCATAATACACGAGAAACTCGAATTTGTCAACGTATTAAAATACACAATCTTTCAACTGCATGTGCCAACTCATAGTCCTCATCACGCACTGTAAATTTAGTACATATAGATTAAATGGAGCACCTACCAAATTAGAATATTTTGGAGGAACAATATCAATTATAGTTTTCGATATTTTTGCCACTTTTTTCTTTATTACTCATACGTATATTAAATCAAAACCATTGCAATTTTACTATTGTCTCTGCTTAGGAAAATTTTACTATTTATTGACTATTCGTGTATCATATGTTATACTTTCACATTGAATTGCCTTCATTATTCTACGATCTCAATCATCAATTTTCAACTCTTCTATAATTGTGTCACCTCATAGGCATGCTGCATGCCACGTCAAATCAGTACATAAAGTTTATTTTTTATTTTTCACCTAGTATTTGATATTCGTATTAGATCGAGTTTTGACTAAATTTGAAAGTCACGTTCAACGTTCCTAGGCAGGATCTTTTTTCATTATCGAAGTTTCATACTCCGAAGACACCTTTGATTTAAGTATGAAGCAAGAATCTAAATATCCACCCTATCCAAACATTCCACGACAGGCATACAGACAACACAAATTATCACAAAGTGATCATCTCTTCAGACGAACAACTTAGATTTAATGAAAATAGCTTAACTTGCCTGCTAATTAACTCGGTATTTTATAGCGGTTATTAGTACTCTTGATATGTCCACTAAAGCTATTTAGCGATATTCTGGTTCTAATAAGCCTTAACAATGGAGGTAAGAGTACTTAGCTTTACGCAATCTCGTTTAAATAAATGTCTATATTATTGCCCGGCTTAAAGGTTGTTTTTTTGTTATACAGGCAGTAGCTAGCATATGCTATAGTCAGAGTGTCAATATATACGTAAATGATACACAAAGTTATTAAATAACATATTTTGACACTCTTAATAGAATAAGGTGTTGTATCCAGTGATTTTAGATGCTTGAAAGAGCCTAGAATTCTTTTTCTCGAACACCCTTCGTAAAATTCTCTAATTCTCCCCACTATCACAGATTATTACACAAAAATAGCTAGAATATTTTCTACTTCATTCAATAATATAATGTACCTGCACTCTATTTAATCATGCATATATACTTGAATATTGCATGATTGGAAATTTCATCTGCAAAATTATCAGTAGCATTAATAAAGTCGAATAAAGAGTACAATATTTTGGGCAGGCTGTCGAATTTTGAGTATTATAAAGTACAAATTATCAAAATATAACTGTCGACACGTATTCTTCTTCTTTCGATTGGAGGAACAAACAAGAACTCCTAAACAGTATCTAAAAAAGATTCTGCCTAATTCATTGAACAAAATTGAAAATTTCAGATAGTTGGACATGACACCATCTGTTTGTTCAACACGTACGTTTTTTTTTTTTTTAATAAAAAAATTATACATTCTTTACTTTCATGATTGTTTTCTTTGGATTTAAACTTAATGTCGTTTCGAATCAATTTGTACGTACATTGATTACTTGCATCATGTGTATATTAGTAACAGATATATAGGTAACTCATCACTAAGGCTATGATAAGTGGAAGAGAATTTCGTATCGTTCATTATTAAAAGGGATAATGCACATAATACCCCTAGACCGAAATCACAGAGACACACCTTAACTAAACTAAGATCCTATTACCCCTGAACTTTTTTTTTTTTTAATTTTGTACACCTTTGTCTTATCTGTGGTAGCTCACTTCGTGATTCCACGCGATTGAAGCGTCGCGTGGGAGCATACTTGGATGTCACGTAAGTCAAAAAGGGTGCACAAAATTACAAAAAAAAAAAAGTTGAGAGAGCGTAATAGAACCTTAATTTAGTTAAGTTGTGCTCTTATGAGATTTCGGTCACAGTCTAGGAATACTTTGCACATTTTCCCTTATTAAAAACGTTTATCTTATATTATCGAAAAGTTAATGTAGATGACGTGAACAGTCATATATCTTAGTTTAATATCTACGAAGATTAAGAAAAAAATATGCATTTCTTTTATAATAAATACGTTAATCTTTAAAAAAAAAGATCTCGCAACTTTTCCTTTCTGTGAATGTATATTATCGAAACTGTTAATTGTAGAGTGATTGAGTCAATGCTTTGCGTTTACATAAATTATTTAAGTTATTTATAGCTTATTCACGGTTCAATTTTGATCTCTTTTTATTCAATTAAATACGTAAATTTTTATAAAAAAAATTAATGGGTCATTAGTGATGATGAACTCCGAAAACTAAAACATATAATTTTTTGCACATGATTAATCATATTAAGAATACATAATTTATAAAAATTAGCTATGAAATGCAATGTCTAGAAAATAAACAAAGTCCAATTTACATCCCACAAATGATGTAGCGTAGGACTATTAACACTTACTCGTCACTCTTCCTGCCTGTTCCAAATCTATCGACTTAGAGCCATCGTGGACAGTTTTATATAGAAATTGCTATTCTATTGACTTAATAATTTTTCTAAATAAAATGTGGGTTATTCATAGATTAAAAGTATCAAAGTCTAAAACAATCCTTTTGAATTAACTTCTTAATCATGCTTTTAATGTTGTGTGAGACAAATATTTTTTAGATCTAATATCTTTCCATCTAACATATAGTGAGGTTGAAGAGCGATGAAAAATGTACTCAATATATCATATATAAAAGACTAGTCGCCATAGTTTAATTATTCTTATTTTTGATTGGTTGAAAATTAAATATAAAGTTGTATTATCCACTGGAATTAATTAAAATTACAGTGCCAGAGTTGACAAACTTTGAAACAACGACACCAATATAAGAGTTCTTTTCCATTCAAAATATATAATATAAGAGAGTGGACGTAGCAAGAAAATAGCTTGGTATTCGTACTGATATATTATAAAAGTGAAAATATGTTAATGTGTCATTATGTGTTGGAGCACGGTGTTCATTTTTAATATCCTTTTATTGAGATCTTATGAAGATTTTGTTTCCTAATATAGTTTAGACAATATCGAATAATTGGTTTTTAAAATCTTCATTATATTGGTAAGTTTTAGTTGATGACACTGAACCATTACCTATTCATCAAGTACATGACCGATTCAACGTGCTCTTACTCCCAAACAATTATAATTTGATAGTATTGCTCTTTAGATTCCATCTTTTTATAACTAAAATTACTAATTTTATAATTTTATTAGTGATATTGTTCGTTTTGATTTTAAGCCATATCGATTTTGAAACGCATTTGCTAGGATATAAGGCTTACTCTCTTAATATACTCGTATCTCTTCCTTAATTGTTGATGTGAGATTTGCTTCACGTCATTCAGTGCGCTCGTGTTGATCAAACGATGGAGCATAAATTTATTAAAAAATGTTAAAATATAATAAAGTAGAGACACATAATTTATTTAGAAAGTTAACATATAAGTATTATACATAAAACGAAAAATTTTAAACCACTTTAGCAAAACGGTTGTATTTTTGACGAAAGAGTGAAGATTACACCTTTTTACTAGGTGGCTCATGCCATCAGTTTTAACAACAGAGCATTATTATTCGTTTTAGATCTAAATTTGAATAATTTCGAAATACCCCA
>CM040621.1:91378309-91394263 GCA_022817965.1 Solanum lycopersicoides
CCATCACTAGAATCTAAAGCGTGCTTTCTTAGTTCTTATATACTCTTAATTATCGCTCTCATATTCTCCTCATATAAAATAAAATTGCCTTAAATGTAAATTATTATCCACAAAAACAACATTTCGACGAACTAATATTGAATTGTTCTCTGATAGCAAGAGATTTGGATTATTTTACAAGAATTACGAAAGGGATTATAATTTCAATTTGGTATAAGGAATTAAATAAAATGTTACTTCACCTGATTATCTTATTCATAAGAATGAAATAATGCAAAAATCTTTACTTAATATTTCTTTTGATGAGTGTTAGCTAATTGTCATTTCCTTATATGGTTTAATAATTCATCATAAAGCAATAAAAACATGCTCATCGATCATGATTTTTTTTTTTTTAGCTTTATGCTTGTTAATCAGAAAAGGTTCGTTATCTCATTAAGATTATAAGGTAAGGTCTAGCCTCCTTGCTTGTATTCTTCTCTTTCAGATCCTTTTTACTTTATTAATAAAACTAGCCCAAGGCACACTTTACCTAGCAGAATTACTTTTAAAAAATAAAAATTATATAGTTCTTTTATTATTAATTACGAATTCAATTAAATCAGTATTTTCATACGTGTATTCACTAGTAAATATATATGAGAAAAACTATTAAAATCAGTGTAAGTTATAGATTTATCGATATGATGTATACATGAAGTCATGAACTATATATATACACTTTTGTTTTGATATATAGCTTGTGTTCCCTGAAACATATGCTAGATGAGTACGACTGCTTTGTATATTCATTCACTGAGTAGTTTGTAAATAATTTTTTTTAAAGCAACTCTCTAGTTTTAATGTTTCATGTGACAATTGACATATTGAAAAAAGAAAAGAAAGAGAACTTACATAAATATATTATGATAAAAAATATTTATTATTTATAACAATAATATTTCTTTTTTATTTGATCACTTTTAATTCATATTACAAAAAAACAATTTTTATTCACATGTAATACAATTTTAATGATAGATAATTAATTTATCATACATTTTAATACACTTATAATATATGTGTAAATTTTTACCAACAAATATAATAATTTAAAAAAATTATAATTCATATATATTGCATACATAATTCACTTTTAATACATATTGCAGATTTAACATAATATTGCTATAAATGGTAATAAATAAAAAATATTGCTAAAATCAGTCATTATTTATTAAAATGTATCAATTGATATAATTTTTCAAAAAAAAAAACACTTTGGTACATTTTATATAATATATTTAGTTTAAGATCATAAAATTCAAAAGTCTTTTATATTTTCTTAAATTTCGTGTCGAGTCATAATCAGACTAACAAATTGAAACAGAAGGAATAATATTTTACTTAAACATAACAATCAAGTTTTTTGTAAAAATTAATTTGTGTCCTCGATAATAACAGTTTGTTAATAACAATTAAAAAATTTCTAAACGAATAACATTATTATAAAGAGATTTAATTATACACTTAAAATTAAGACAAGCATGACTACGTGAGTAGAGGAATCGAGGGAAATGAAGTCTCTTGCTCTTCTACTATTTGAATAGAAGAAAATAATCTTTTCTCGAAACGAAGCTCTATTTGAACTTTCTTGCCAAATTTGTCAAGGGGCCAAAAAGACATTCCCTAACCTTATTTTGGAAACAAAAGCCATATTTGTGGGCGTGCCACGTCATATGCAAATTGGGCCTAAAATAGCCATTGAATTCTACTTCTCGTACTATTTGAGCCTTTAGATAAACAACCCAATAATATTACGACACCTGTCACCAGCTGGCTTGAATGTGACAACCTCTTCAATTTAGCCACGAGTTTTTATTTGTGTGCCCTTTTTTACACTCTTTTTGTAAATTAATTAAAATTTTAATATTCTAAGCCTTAATTTAAATCAATTTTCTTTTAGAAAAATAAGATACTTAAAAATAAAGAAAATAAGTTATAATCCTTATTTTCCTATATTTTTAGTGCCAATTTTTAATTGATCGTATTATATGTATGGTCCTTTAGTGATGATTCATTTTTATGCTCATTTCATCGTCACTGCACGTTATTTATTAAGCGACAATTAAAGGCGCATTTACATATATCCACACTAATCTACTACTTACAATAACATTCAAAAATTGAGTAGTCCAAAAAATTTGAACTTTTTGAAAGTTATGAACATTATATAAGAATTGAATGATCATATCATATATAAATTAGAACAAACTATTCAAATTATTGTGGAACACCTTTTTCAATAAATATATGTTTGCATAATCCTTAAAGTATAACGACTAATTGACTATATACTATAAACTACTTATTAATTACTGAGCCACTTTTTCTCATGAGAGCTTTAAAGATATGGACGACACGTTGCAGAAATTTCATTAATTTAGTAATTCACTACGCTAGTTTATTATATTGTGAAGTTTTCAAATATATGTGTCTCCAATATATAAATTAAAATTAAATGTAATTTATTCTGAGTAAAAAAATATCTAAAGGGATTCGCATCCCTTTTATCTTGCTCGACATTTTTATATTTCGGTCGCTTATTTAGTGTGCTAAATAATCACGAAGAATATATGTATCTAATGTAATTTGTATGTATTTGAGATCTTATAGATGAATTAATCTCGCTCTCCTTTTTATCATTCTCACTCGTCTCTTTCTCTATTTTAGTATATGTTGTTAGCAAAGAAAATATATCTGCACTATAACAAAAATAATTTTCAGCGTCAATAAAGAAACAGATTAATAAAGAATACTAAAATCTTTACCGATATTAATTAAGTGTCATTAGATCCAAGTTCGCTAAAGATTACTAAAATCTTTACCGATATTAATTAAGTGTCATTAGATCCAAGTTCGCTAAAGAATTTAAGGACATATATAAAACGTGTTAATTATCGTTAATTAATTATCGCTAAAAATTATTTTTGATATAATCCTAGTTGAACCAAATTCAAAATGTAATGGACATAAAATTATTAAATATCGAAATAAAATATTATTTTATATTATATAAAAAATTAATAATATTTTTGTAATTAATTACTGGTCTTCATCAAGAGCATCAACTAGGGATGTCAATGGGTGTGACGGATGCGTGGCATAGTAAGTTTAAGGCTATGCGAAGTGTGCGATTTTAAGATTATGCGAGTCGGGAGGGATGCGGGCAGGGGCGGACCCACATTATCTCCAGGGTGTTCACCCGAACACCCTCGATAAAAGAATACACTGTATATCTAAGGTGAATTTTCTGAATTTGTATTGATTGATATATTATGAACACCCTAAATCACAAATGGATGAGATAGCCCAGCGGTAGCTGAGCTCAAAGTTATGCGCGACGTCCAGGGTTCGAATCCCTGCATTGGCATTTTATTTTTACATTTTTTAGTTTCAGTTTTTTTTTTTTTTTTAGTTAGATGTTTATACTTTTAATTTCCGAACCTCCTCAACGAAAATCCTAGGTCCGCCACTGAATGCGGGGGTGGGGGTGGGGTTTGTGAAGTTAAAAATTAATATGGGGCGGAGTAAATTGTGAGTATATGTGATTTTATATGGATTTCAAATTTAATTTTAATTTTTAGATATTATAAGAGTGTTAGAACACTGTATATTAAGATAATTTGCTTAAATATACTAAGATATTCAAGATAGTAAATGCAAAAGGTTCAATAAAAAATAATTCAATTTTTTATATGTTTTTCGATTGACATCTAAAAAATAAAATTTTAAATCATTCTCTATTAAATTTATTTTATAAATTTTATTTTTAGTATCAAACTTAGCTAGAAAAAGAAAATATTTAAAAAAAATATGCGTGGCGGATCTATTCGAAACCGATTGAAAATGAATTTTTTTTTATGCAGAATGAGACATGACAGATTAAAACTTTTACGAATTAAGCTAAATATGCAACCAACCCACCACGCCCATTGCCTTCCCTATCATCAACCCGACCCACTTGTATAACTTTGCTTCTTTATATTCTCTTCGTTTCAAATTAGCTGTCATGTTTCTTTTTTTCTTTTTTTCCTTTCGTCTGAAAAAGGGAAAATGGAAGATCGGAGATACTAAGGTTGCCGACAATTAGCTGTATGACACTTCCATTTCTCCGCCGCCCCCACCGCCTTTCATTTTCATTTTTTCTATATATAAATACATACCTTTTTACTAGAATATTCTATATATGTGTAACACAGCAAAAAAAAAATATCAGGCAAATAATTTTTAAAGTTTCACATACTAATAAATTTAAATATTTTTTAAATAAAATGATTATACAATATTATCAAAGATTATAATTAAGACTATATATGATAAAAAATATTTAGATAATATTATCAAAGATTATAATTAAGACTATATATGATAAAGAATATTTAAGAGTTTGTTATCTCGTTGATAGGATGAACAAGCATAAATAATTTTTGAAACACTATTGATGTTGTGTTCTTATCGGATATATATTGAGGTTATTTAGCCGGAAAAAAGATACAAATGCAACCACACAACTTCTCTTGCATGCAAATTACGTACCACCACATTATTATATTAAAGTTGTGTGTTTTTAGTACAGAAAACTGAAAAAAATAAAAAATTGTTGAATATTATAAAATTTGATAGATAATAGCATCCGATCTTGGAAATTGAGTTTAATGTTAAACTCTGTGATCAGGAATTAATAATTATGACTTCAAGCTGTCCAGCATGCAATTCATTACTTTATGGAAATTACAATAAAGGATAAATTAAAGATAAAGAGTGACGTGCCTAATAATAAAGCCAAATTATATTTGTTTGGTCAAATATTTTAGATTTCTTCTTATCTCCGTTTTGCTCTTAAAAGTCATTTGACTGATTATTTATCAGTGGCGTAGTTAAAAATTTACGAAGAATTTTTGAAGAATTGTGTAGATAAAAAAATAATTTAATAATGGGTGTGCTAGAATTTTAAAATAAAATTACTTAATATTAATAATTATTTTTTTATTTAAAAATATACTAAATTTTTAAAAATCAATCCACGTAAAATTTAGTTTAAATTTTCATATTTATTTAATAGGCAGTGAATGGAAAAGAAAAAAGAGAAAGAGAAAATTCAGTTTATAATAAATCACTTTTATACTTCAACATTTCACCAATTTTTGGTGACTTAACAACAAGATATGAGAAATGAAGAGTAAAATCAAATGAGTTTTTTCTAAAAAGAAATTCTATATGAAGTTTTTTTAACTTTTATTATCTTTATTGAAAAAAATATTAGAATTTGCTATTAAATTTAAATTAAATAATTACTTTTAAATTTTATTTAAAATTTTAGTGGAAAGAAAAAATGATTAAAATTTATTGCTTACCATGCTTATTTTGTTATTTATATATAATATGACTTTTTAATTATTGAAAAAATAAAATATTTCGTAACTATTATTAGGTCTCTAATTAAATTTTTAATAGATAATATTAGTTTTAAATTATTAAAAACATAACAGATTTATTAACTATAATTAGGAATTAATTAGGAGATTTTTGAAAATATAAAAACAAAATACAAAAACTGTTGGACAAAGATACCGCTGAGCTAAGAATCTTTAGTGTACTAAGGATATCCAATATGCGTTATCTAACAGTTTAAAATATAAGTTTATTTATATATATGATGTAATTTTTTTCATTATTATTCATATGCACACACAGTTATTACTATATTTTAATCTATTTATAACTAATACGTGATAAACAATTGAGTACAATTTTTCTTAATTATGATTTATTAAAATGTCTTTTTTATGTTATAAGGATCTGGCTTTCATGTAGAATATTATTATCCCTCAATATGCTCATTTATTTCATTTCTATATATTATAATAGTGAATTTTGATTTGTCGCTTTTATCAGGATTATTATGAAAAGCAATATTATGAAGTTTTTGAGAAACAGCTCATTAGTCTAACTTTATGTCAGTTATAACTAAAGTTTTTTTCAAAGATTTTTTGTGTGCTTACGTCTTCTGAATAATCCAATAATGATAAATAATTGTAGACAAATCATAAGCTTTACGCCTCTTACCTATCTAAGTATATATATATATATATAAGAATGCTCACAATACAATTAAATTTCGATAACAAAGTTGTTTGTCTCAACATTTTTGATAATGAAACGTTGATATAAAAAATCATATAATAAAGCACAACATAAATAATCGATTTCATAAAAACTATGATTATTATGTTATAGTAAAATATTATTATAGAGAGAGAGTCAGGGGCGGAGCCAACCTTTTATTAGGGGTTTATCTGAACCTTCTTCGACGGAAACGATTAATATTTATAAATGGTTAAATTATTTTATGTATTTCCTTTTGATGAATTCGTATGTTTAGTTCTTTAGATTTGAATCTCTTAATAAAAGTCCTAGCTCCGCCACCTTATAAAATATGATTGTTATATATAAAAAGGTTTGGCTATTGTATTTAGTGTTTATATCAATTCGATGAACGCATAATATATGTCCTTATAATATATGTCCGTACATACATACACAGGGGTGGACCCACGTTGGGTCCAGGGTTCACCCGAACACCCTCGGTAAAAAAATACACGATATATATAAGGTAAATTTTTTGGATTTTTATAGATGTACATATTTTGAACCCCTCAATAACAAATAAAATTTAATTGCTCAGTGGTAAGATTCCTGAATATTAAGTTGCATGCTCACAGTTTGAATCCAGACAATATTTAATTAAAAAATCAGTTCTATTTTTCAAGCATTTTTAGCTTAAAATTCAAGGGACCATTTCGAAAGACTTATTTATACGTTTATATTTTAAATTTTCGAACCTCCTGAACGAAAATCTTAATTCCACAGTACATGATACATATTTATAGTAAATCATAATTATTTAATACATATCCTCACTTCATTAATTAATCACATAACCATATATATCACTAAAAAAGAAGTGGGGTTAGTTAGGATTTAGGAAATTCGACATATATAATTTGTCGCTAAATACTCCATAACTAACTTTTTTTTTAAAAAAAAAAAACATGTCATTAAATGTTTTGTTTTTTTAATTTATTAACATTGTTGGTGTAAAAACTGTGTAAACACTATTCGGTTATCAAGATTGTTGTAGCATTAATGTGAGAAATTATGGTATATATATATTGTATAGTTAAATAGAGCAAAATTATCTTCATTGTTACTTTTTTCAATTTTGGAAAAACTTTTCAGAATTTTTTTTCAACAATGTTAATTAGGTTTTATTACTATAAATTGTTCTTAGTATTAAAACCACTGTCTTCTATAACTCAAACAAAAATAATTTCGAATCTTATCTAAAAATAAAGTATCAAATATTTGTTGTCTTTACAAAGTTGAACCTACAATTTTATCCAAAAGTACTGTTTTCTCACTAAAGTTTTTTTTTTTTTTTTTGAAGCGGATTTGCAATAATCATAAATCAAATATTTTATTATTATCGGAAATTCTGATAAAATTGATGAATTTTCATTGTCCACAACCTACATATTTTCTAGAATGTTCAAAGCGTTTTCAACGTTAACACTTAAACATTATGAAAAAATATATTTTTCTAACACTTATAACGATTTATTTATACATTATGAATAGAGATTTAGAAGGAGAACAAACAAATGAGCTAACGGGATAACTATCACAAGTAATAATATTTCGTAACAAATCATTGTCTTGAAAGCAATTTCAATCTGACTAAAATGCAAATTGTTATGGACGAGTACATATGTTCATGACTAGATTTGACAAAAATATTTCCCAAAAAATAAGAAAGAGAAGAACATTTTCGAAGATGATTTAGAGGATATATTAGTGTGTTTGACAAGAGGGATTTAACTTTGTGAGTTCATTTTTCATCTATGCAAAATCAGTCTCTTCATAAAATGCACAATTTAATATTCTCTTTAATTTAAGAAGGAAAAAAGTCCTCCTTCCTAATAATAAAATACATTTTTTGTTTTTAATATAAGACAAGGAAGTGATATAGACAAAGGACCTATTATATACGAAAATAAAGGGAGAAAAAAATGGACCCACAAGATTTTTTTTCTTTTCTTTTTCGCATTAACTAATCCAAAATACTCTCGATATTGTCCGTTTTGAATTAAATTTACATGATATAGTTCAAAAAATCTTATAACCAAATATCTTATATATATAACTTTTTTAATTTTTTCAACTATCATATGATATGAGATTTTGTTCGAACACTTAATAAAAAGATACATTCGATTCCTTAGCTATTTTCAACAATATCCATATAAGTGATTTAACTTTTATAGCAATTCTTTTTTACATGCATAATATATTGTAAGGTCGAATATATCAAAATTACTTTGAATTGTTGAACAAATAGATGAGTTAATATCTTATATGGTCATTCAACTATCCACTATTCTCTCAAAAAGTCACTTAATTTTATATTTTCCTAAAAAGTCACTCAACTACAAAAATAAAAGGAGAAAAGATGGACCCACACGATTTTTTTCTTTTTTTTTCCGCATTAACTAACCCAAAGTACTATTGATATTATCCGCTTTGAACTAAGTTTACATGATTTGCTTCAAAAAATTCTTAGAATCACATATCTTATATATATAACTTTCTAATCTTTTCGACTATAATATGAGATTTCGTTCAAACACTTGATAAAAAGATAGATACGATTCCTTAGCTATTTCCAACAATATCCATATAAGTGATTTAACTTTTATAGTATTTTTTTTAAATGCATAATATATTGTAAGGTTGAACATATCGAAATTACTTTGAATTGTTAAACAAATAGAGGAGTAAATATCTTATATGGTCATTCAACTATCCACTAATCTCTCAGAAAGTCAGTCACTTAACTTTGAATTTTACCTCAAAAGTCACTCAACTATCAATGTTTCTCTCAGAAAGTCACTCAGCTTTAAATTTTAACTCAAAAGTCCCTCAACTATTAATTGTTTTCTCATAAAGTCACTCAATCTATTTAATTGATACTTTAATTAAAATTTTTTAATGTAATTCTTTTTATTTAAAATCCAAAATTTTGAAAAATTAAAAAGTACCATTTAAATTATTTAATGATCCGCCCGTTAAAAATATAATATTGACCCATTTCTATTTTTACCCAATTCTTGTACCTTATTCACTCTCTTTTGGATCAATTATCGTTTATTTGAATGTCAAAGTAAATTAATTTAGGACTTAATTTCTGCATTAATTAAAGCACACTAATGTCCATAGTTAATTTGAGTAAATATAATATTTGAAGCAATGAGACACTGCCACAATAAATTAAGCGAAAGAAGAACAAAACAGAGAACAATAATTCTTCCAATATTATTTTAAAGTTACATTACACTTTTTGAGTAGAAAACATATATAATTAGGCATTGGCTGGAAATTTGGTTGCAACTTTGGGTGGAAGTTTTATTTATCTGGTAAAATAAAATGGATTAATATTATATTTTTAATGGATCGGATCATTAAATAATTTAAATGGTATTTTTTTATTTTTTAAAAATATTGGATTTTAAATAAAAAGAATTACATCAACAAATTTTAATTAAAATTTCAATTAAATAGGTTGAGTGACTTTCTGAGAAAACAATTAATAGTTGAGTGACTTTTGAGTTAAAATTTCAAAGCTGAGTGACTTTCTGAGAAAAAAATTGATAGTTGATTGACTTTTGAGATAAAATAAAAAGTTGCGTGACTTTGGAAAAAAATAATAGATACTAACACACAAATAGAGACAAAAGTCAAACAGAAAACACTGGTTGTTTCTTAATTTGTTGGTCGGTGACATCAATAATTGGACAAATGAAATTGCTTCATTCAAAGGGCTTCCTTGAACGTCCAAAATTTATATATTATTGTATAATATAATATATAGTATTAACTAACTCATAATCTAAGATTTGGTATGACAAGATTTATTTATCATGCACGTGTAATATTTTTGATAGGCTAGAAAATATAGCTTGACGTGGATCACTCTTAATTAATAATAAAGAAATTAACTATACAATTAATTATATGACATATATTTACGTTTTGTCAAATTCACAATTTGAAATATAAAAATTTAAATACTATATTATTTTAGAGATACATATATAATTCGATCGAACTTGTAATCAAAGTACCATGCATTGGCCGGCTTGTTTGTTTTTCATGATCTTGTATGTGTGACATTTGAAAAGAACTTTTCTTGAATAAGTCAAGTTCCTAATAGTATTTCTACTTTCTAGCAAACTCAAGAAACTCTTCAAGGCAACTATTTTTATCTTAGGTCAATTCAATCTATAGAATTTTGTCCTAGAACTAATTAATGATCATCTATGTTTTTTAATGTTATATATATATATATATATATAAAAATAAATAAATTATTAGTGTTCTAGTTAATTAACTTATTATGAAGTGCTAAAAGGAGCAATGACAATTGTTTTCCTTATAGGAAGCACTTGCTATATGTAATATTATTCTTTACATTGCTTAGATCAATGTTTGATAGTATGGATTATTTATATCACATAAATGTATAAGAAGTAAAGCATTCTGACTTCCTTTATGATAGTTTCATAGTTTTTTTATCCATTCTCATTAAATAATCTGGAGAAGGAATTTAATTAGAAGGATCAAATCAAAATTTATATTGTAATTATGATGATTGAAAAATTTAATCGACTATTTAGAAACTATATTCATAGTAAAGTAAGTATTGTATTAATATGTATGGTTGCATCGAGAGTAGGAAAATAGGGAGGGCATTATAAGGTGAGAGAGACAGATCCTTATCAACAAGATTAAAATTTAGATAACCGATCATTGAGATATCAAAAATTCGCACTTATAATCACATACTTAATAATTCATCCAGTTATTATGTTCTATTGATCATAGTTAAAAATACTTATTTTTTTAATCGTTACGTAAAATGAATTGTGTTTAACTCTTACCAATTAATTTAAATTATATATGGATGAAAATGTATTTCATTATATGCTATTGATAGTCATTAACAAATGCAATATGCTTGTAATATAATTTCTTATTTGATATTTTTTATTAATATTTATTTACACTTGGTGCCTGTATCCGTTTCCTCATTCCAATACGATCTCATTATGTCCAAATTAAAAAAAATTAAAAATTTAAAAATTTAAAAAACATACAACAAAACTCTTTCTTCTTAGATTTTACTACAATTAAAATATAGCTAATTTATTTGTCAATTCACATATATTGACGAGGACAAAATATAACATGGATTTTATATTATATAATTTTTAAATAATATTTTTATTAATATTTATTCACACTTGGTGTCTACATCCTTTCTTTCCATTCTACTCAACTCTCATTATATTCAAATTTCAAAAAATAAAATAAAAATCAGAAAAACTCTTTCGCCTAGATTTTACTCTAATGAAAAGAGTACCTAAGTTATTGACAAAGACAAAATAGAAAATATATTGAATTTTATTTTATTTAATTTCTTATTAGATATTTTTATTAATATTTATTTACACCGGATATTTATATTAATTTTCTCATTTTAATCAACTCTCATTATATTCAAATTTCAAAATTGAAACAAGAAAACAAATCAGGTAAACTCTTTCTTCCTAGATTTATCCCAATTAAAAAAAAAACTAAATTATGTATTAATTTATCTTTATTTGCGAGGACAAGATAAAAATATATTGGATTTTATCTAATTTAATTTATTATTTAATACTTTTGATTAATATTTATTTGCATTTGTGTCTATATCCATTTCCTCATTCCAATCCAATCTCATTATATCCAAATTTTAAAAAATAAAAATAAAAAACGTACAGTAAAACTCTTTCATCCTAGATTTTACTACAATTAAAATATAGCTAATTTATTTATCAATGTAAATTTATTGGCGAGGACAAAATAAAAAATATAACTTGAATTTTGTTTGATATAATTTTTTTCTCTAATTTTTATTCACACCGGATCTTTATATCCTTTTTCTTGTTTCAGCCAATTCTCATTATATTCAAATTCCAAAAAATAAAATGAAAGTCAAGAAAACTTTTTCTCTTAGATTTCATTTCAATGAAAAAAATACCTAGGTTAATTATTAAATTATCTTTATTGACAAAGACAAAATAAGAAATATATTGAATTTTATCTAATTAATTTCTTATTAATATTTTTATTCACACTTATATCCATTTTCTTATTCTAGTCAACTCTCATTATATTGAAATTAAAAATTAAATAAAAAAAACAAATCAGTAAAACTCTTTCTCCTAGATTTTACTCCAATGAAAAAACAACTAAGTTATTTATTAATTTATCTTTGTTTGCGAGGATAAAATAAGAAAATATTGGATTTTATATAATATAATTTCTTATTTAATATTATTATAATTATTTATTTACACTTGGTGTCTATCCATTTCCTCATTTCAATCCAATCTCATTATATCCAAATTCAAAAAAATAAAAATTTAAAAATATACAACAAAACTCTTTCTTCCTAGATTTTACTACAATTAAAATACAACTAATTTATTTATCAATGTACATTTATTGGCAAGGACAAATAAAAAAAAATAACTTGAATTTTATCTAATATAATTTTTTTAATAATACTTGATTAATATTTATTCACACCTGGTGTCTATATCTTTTTTCTCATTCCGGACAACTCTCATTATATCCAAGTTTCAAAAATAAATTAAAATCAGGAAAACTCATTCTTCTAGATTTTACTCCAATGAAAAAAAATAACTAAATTATTTATTAAAGTTAATGAATTTTATTTAATATAATTTTTTATTAAATATTTTTTTAATATTTATTCACACTTGGTGTCTATATCTATTTTCTCATTATAGTCAACTCTCATTATATTTAAATTCAAAAATTAAAACAAGAAAACAAATCAGGAAAACTCTTTCTTCTTAGATTTTACTCCAATAAAAAAATAGCTAGTTATTTATTAATATTTCACTATTTGGAAGGACAAAATAAGAAATATATTGAATTTAATCTAATATAATTTCCTATTATATATTTTTATTAATATTTTATTCACACCTTATGTTATATTTTCTCGTTCCAGTCAATTCTCGTTATGTTCAAATCCAAAAATGAAAACAAAATATGGTTCCCTTCTTCCTAAATTTTATTCCAATGAAAAATTAGCTAAATTATATATTAATTTAGTTTTATTAACAAAGAAATATTCAATATATTTTAAAAAAAATATTTATTCGGACCTAATATTTATATCCACCTCCTCATTCCAATCCACTCTCATTTTGATTTTTGACCAATTCCCAAAATTAAGGAGACAAAATCAGGATCTCTTTTACCTGAATTTTTGTTCCAATAAAAAATTAGTTAAATTATTTACTTTTATTAGTTAGGCTAAATAAAGAAATAAAATAATTTTTAACTAATATAGTACATCTTATCAAATGTTTCACCAATAAAAGAATATACACTTTATTTTATTTTATTTTAAATTTTAGTACTAGTATATTCACCTATTCACATCCCTTTCATGCCTATATAAAGAAGGCTACCTCCATCTCATTCTTCAACAACAACAACAACAAAAAAAAAATCACCTCATTCACTAAACAAACTTCATTTGTCCATTTTATATAACAAAAAAAATAAATAGCAACATGGTTAATTACTTTGAAATATTTCTCTATATCTCTATATTTGTTCTTGGTTACTTGTCTTATTATTTTTGTTTTGGCAAAAATAACAATTCATCATCCATGAAAAATGGTTATAAACTTCCTCCTGGATCAATGGGATGGCCTTATATTGGTGAAACTCTTCAACTTTACTCTCAAGACCCTAATGCCTTCTTCATTAATAGGCAAAGAAGGTATCATTTCAAAAAATTTTACCTTTTTTTTAATATTTCACTACGTGTCTACGTCCTTGCCCTTTGTACAACTAACCAGAGTTAAAGTTAACCCTGATAAGCGTTTTATTTCAATGTGAGACTTTATGATACGAACAACATTAATTATTCTTTTTCAGGTTTGGTGAAATTTTCAAGACAAAAATTCTAGGTTGTCCATGTGTGATGTTGGCAAGTCCAGAAGCTGCTAGATTTGTACTTGTGAACCAAGCTAATTTGTTTAAGCCAACTTATCCTAAAAGCAAAGAGAATTTAATTGGTCAATCTGCACTTTTTTTTCATCAAGGAGATTATCATACTCACCTTAGGAAACTTGTTCAAGCTCCTTTAAATCCAGAATCAATTCGAAATCAAATCCCTTATATCGAAGAATTATCAATTTCTGCATTGAATTCTTGGGTTGGAGGACATGTTGTCAACACTTATCATGAAATGAAAAAGGTTAGTCATCTTACTTTAAAAGATTTATAGTTTGTTTTGATCAAATTTTCGTAAAATCTGCTCATTTTTTGAAAAGTATTTTTTGTTCGTTATTCTTGTTGGATGGTCTTGGGCCTTCTCAACCCAAAAGCTAGCTCAAAGGTTGAGGCTTTCTCTCACACTTATAAATTGACCACCAGCCCCTTCCACTTCCGATGTGGGATAACCCAATAATCTCCCCCTTCACACATCGGGCCTTGGGCTGGAGAGAGCGACAACCCAGTTTCTCTCGGTGGGCTGAGACTTGTTGACAACCTGGGCTCTGATACCAATGTTGGGTGGTCTTGGGCCTTCTCAACCCAAAAGCTAGCTCAATTATAAACCCAACAATTCTTTCTCAAAAAAGTATTTTTAAAGAATAGTTATTTGTGTTTTGATTAATCGTTATGTCTGATCAAGCTTTTGAGAGAATTGTTTCTGCTATTACTCAAAAACACTTATTTAATTTTTATCCTAAAAATTTGACCAAGTTCTTAACTTTTTTTCTATAATAAGCACTTTTTGAAGTTTGATCAAACGAACTTTTAATTACTTGTTTTTGTTGATAGTGTTGGAAAAAAAAATCTTGACCTTTTTTTTTTTGTGTGTGTTAGTTTTCTTTTGAAGTAGGTATACTTGCTATATTTGGACATTTGGATGGTCATGTGAAAGAAGAATTGAAGAAGAATTATAGCATAGTTGATAAAGGTTATAATTCATTTCCAATAAATTTACCAGGGACTCTTTACAGAAAAGCCCTTCAAGTAAGTGTCATTTTTAGTCATATATCACTTATATTTAATATCGAGGTGTACAGAAACTGATCCGATCGTGTTTTTGATTATTATTGTGTGTGTAGGCAAGAAAGAGACTTGGGAAGATTTTAAGTGAAATAATAAGAGAAAGGAAGGTGAAGAAGATACTAGAAAAAGGGTTGTTGAGTTGTTTCTTGAATGCTAAAGAAGAAAAAGGATTATTGGTATTAAATGAAGATCAAATTGCTGATAATATAATTGGAGTTTTATTTGCTGCACAAGATACAACAGCAAGTGTTTTGACTTGGATTATAAAGTATCTTCATGATAATCCAAAGCTACTTGAGTGTGTCAAGGTAAAAAAAAAACATCTAGAACATTCTATTTTTTTTATTATTATGTGCTTTTCTTAATTAATTAATTATTTTTTAAAAAAAAAGAACTATTGATTTGAAGACACTTTAGTCTTGGCATTTAATTGGCAATAATTATATATGCAGGCTGAACAGAAAGTGATTTGGCAGTCAAATGAACAAGAAAATCATGGGTTGACATGGACACAAACTAGAAAGATGCCTATCACTAACAGGGTAAGTATGTTAGATTCAGAAATGAAGTTAAAATTTTGAGTTTATAAATTTCGTATTTTTTAAAAGATAACTTTTCGTTTTAGGGTCTAAACTAAAGTTATTGAGTTTTACTAAATATATTAGCAGAACTGTAGCTCCCCCT
>CM040621.1:91395263-91423987 GCA_022817965.1 Solanum lycopersicoides
TATTTATTTTTGAAAAAAAGATATTAATATTATTTTATTTCCTAAAATACTCATCCTTTATTGTTAAGATACAAAGTTGATAATGGCTGTTGAGTCAATTGTTTTTCTTCAGGGAAGGGCAAATGGGCTTTTTTTTTCTTCCCTCGAGTTTAACTTTTACATATTGATAATATGTTATTATCACTAAATCACTCATAAAAGTGAGTATATTGACATAAAAATTAGATATAATATAATATATTATTATTATTATTATAAACAATTAAATTACAGGTGGTTGTATACTTATTCTGAATTTAATATTTTTGATGTGAAAATGATTTCTTTATATAAAAGTTCTTTTTGAATCTCAATAATAGTAAAATATGGATCCATAATTTTAATAATATAATAAGTGCAATGCTTAGAACTTTAAAAGTTCGAATTTATAAAACTTAAATCATGGATCCATTTCTGAATACGATGGTTTTTTTTTAATTCTTTTGTAATATTATCAACTGAGCCGGATCCACCCTTATTATATTAGGTTCATATAAATCCAATACTTTCAAAGAGAAGCATAAATTTATGAATAAAATTTTATAAAATTATAACAAATAATAGATTGATACATAAATATAAAGTCGAACTTATAAAGGGTAAAATTCATGATCCATCTCTAATTATCAGAGTAACATTTGTTAATTCCTTTTTCAACTTAGCAGAGTGCTTGCCATTTGGAGTAAGAAATACTTAAATAAAATTGTGAAGACAAAATAATTAAGAAAATGTTAAAATTCATAATTTTTGAAATATTTGGAAGGGCAGCTAATAGGTTAAGGCCAACAACTTGTATAGTTGTGCTGTCAATGTCTTATGAACAAACAAATGTCACTTTTATCTGTTACAAAATTGCAAGGTCGCACCAATACTTGATTTTCTACACATTTTTAGAACTAATATAATTTATTATATTGCTATATAAAACATAATAAATAAATAAATAAACCAGCAATGATTATCTTTAACAAATGATCATTTTAATAGGCTTTAGGTGAGATAACCACTCTTTACCAAAACAATAGATTCCCATGTTGATATTAGGGTAGAAAATCATTGTTGTACACTCAATGTCAACCCTTTCAATAATTTACATGAATATTACTCCTACCGTCGTGATTTCTAAACATAATTGTCTCAAATGATTTGTCATTTTATAAGTTCAACACAAAACTAATAATTTGTTTCCATTCTGTCTTTAATAATATCTGTTCTTGAAGACTACAAACACTTCAATACATAATATTTATTAAAAAAAGATCATATCTTATAACACGAATGAGTATACGAACGCTTCATTACTTAATATTTATTGAAAAAAGATCATATCTTATAAAAAATGAGAGTAAGAACAAAACACGATAAGTAATTTGAGATGAATAGAATATTGCATAACAAGGCAGCCTTGGAATCTGCCATCTCTTTTTATTAGTGAGAGGAGATGATCAAAACTACTTTGTTCACAACTTATTAAACTATGTTAATTGAAGGTACATTGTTGTAGATGAGTCAAATTTCTCCTTTTTCTTTAGGTACATAATAGTCTAGGTAAGCTTTTAGTATAAAAAAAGCAGGCTTCATTGAAATGTTCATTACATTATCACTACATATCCAGAAGAGACCTTTATTAAGTTTCTAATTATATTATACCAACAGCTTCAGCAGTTAGTTGGTACAAGTACCGAATCAGCGCGCTCAGCGATATCGTCTCTACTGGTGCATGACTCACAAGTCAAGACCAAAAACACTGGATGACATAAAGCAACACACAAATTTTAATAATGTACCAGAAGAGCACCACACAACTTTAACAATTTTCGTCGCGAACTGAGGTCATAACTTGTAATCGTTTCTTCACTCTCAAATGAAATGGGAGGTGATCCTGGGATAATTTACCTCATCAATATCAATACTAAGAGTCAAAACATAATTCAACAATTCAAATTGTGCAATGTACAGATGACAGACACCAAGTAAATTGTGCCTCTAGTTACCATGCTATTGTACATTACTTATAACATGTTATGTAGTTGTTCCCTCCATTAAATATTCAAGCAAGAACTTGATCATTTATGTATCTTCTTTAAGCTAATCCAGCAGTACCTGAACATATGAAGAAATTAGTAAAAGCTTATGGAAATTACTAATAAAACAAGTCAAGTAGAAAGCATACGGAGCTTAACTATTTGGATTATTCGGGTCGACCAAGTGCAGAGGAGAATGTGAACCTGCCTCTATTTTGATTTGTTTCAAACAGGAGCTGCTTGCAAAAAATCATGCTTTTGTAACATCTTGAATGTGCTGTGAATGGCTTTTACCAGGGGGAATAAAGATAAGGTCCTCCCAGCCAGAATTTCTCTGACTTATCTGCCACCGGAAACACAGAGAAGTTAGGAGAAGTAACCGAGAGAAGAGAAAAAAAATAGGCGGGGGTCCATGTCGGAATATTGTTACATTTGCTTAAACAAAGCATAGAATAGAAAAGCTTTAAGATGTTATACAGAAAACATTTCTTCTATGCTTTGAAATTCAAATTTGGCGATAAGCTACAATACATAGCTTTTAAATTTTCAATTCTGCACTTGCGTGTTTTAATTTTTCACTTCCTCCTTTCAATTTTCCAGCAAGGTAACAATGGACAAACATATTTTGACTGTATGAACTGCTGTTGTAAGTTTTTAGTATTTTCCTCATCCCTTTGGAAAAAGGTAGTGGGTAAAGCTGGTAGATTAGCCTTAATTTCCTTGGCTTATGGTTTACTCATTATGTTGCTTTCTCTGAATGAGTACTTATGGAGAGTCATGGTATCAGTCCCTCAACAAGTTTCAGACCAAGATATAATTGATTCATCTTAACAACATGTAGTGCGATAACAGATTAATTGATGCATGAAACTAAGAATTCGAAGTATAATTGAACTTCTGAAATTAACATATAAAATGTCCAAGCAGGAAGCACCTACCTCCATTTTTTTCAGGACATCTTCCAAAGTCCCTACCTGTTGATAAGGAAAAAGAATACTAGCAAGTTAACATTAGCTGCTATAGTGTCTTGTTACAGTTACCGGTCAGACGACAAAAAATCTCGACGAATACAGAAAAGCCAGTAAACCTTGTCCTTTCATGGACAAGCCCCTATGATAGTCCGACAGAAGTCTTTAGAAAGGAAAAGAAACACTGTTCTTCCGATAACTTACCAAAAAGATACGGCCAGTAAGAGGATCCGCAAGGTGATTTTTACATACAAAAGGTTTTAAACAGCAAAGCCTTAATGTCCTTAGCATTCATCAAACCTCTTTCAGGGTTCTTAACTCGTTTCCTTCTTGTAATTGAAGTAAGAGATTTTGCATTAACATGATAATTAACTAGGGAGACATAGCTATATTTTTCAAGCAATAACTTTCAACCATTAATCCTCTCCATTACATGCAAAATTTACTATGCTAGAGTCTCCAAGTGAACCTGTTGCACGTAAATTCAAATTTTAAAATCCTCTCCGCACTCGGACAATGTTAGACTTGATGAAAGAGAGATCACTGCCAATGAAATTTACTCCAGACACTTGTAAAAAAAGTAAGTGCTCATAGACATCTTATATTCACCTTTTAGCATGTTTGACCATCCTAAATCTATCTGCACGCCCTATCAGAAAGCAAACAGAAAGATAAAAGTGATTATGATACCATAATGTGCTGAGAGACACTAGTTCCTCTCGATGCCCTTGACGATAACTCCTTTTCTATATCCTCCTGTATACCAGAAAAGGAATTCAAACTACAACCATCACGAATAAATAGTTACATCTAGTTTTTTTGTTTCTTCTGACTAGCTTCAGTTAAAGATATTAAACCAACATACCTTTCGAAAGTATATTGGACAGTATCGTCTGTTTCTCTTTTTCACAACTAGGAGATCTGACTGCACAAGAACAAAAAGCTACAGAATTAAGCGGAGTTTCACCATATTCAGTGCAGTCCACCCCCCGATATACAAAATATTTAGCAAAAGCTTTGCAGTGAGTGAAGGTTCATAATTCAAAAACTACAAAGGCTGAGTATGTAATGCTAGTGGTTTTTTTTTGCATATAGTTGGCAAAAAAGTATATATGGTACCTGGAAAACAGGGACTCCATCAAATCCAGTCTTCACATCAGAAGCTTTTAACTGTCACAGAAAAGGTCCATGCTGAGATGAACAGATCTTTTTAATAAGCATGCTTTGAAATGTTATGTTTAGCCAAAGAGGTATTTTCAGGAGGAGGAGACAGAAGTTGGGTGGCAATGGAGGTGAAGTCATTAGTAATCTATGCTTCATCTGCTAGGCTAGTGAGCAAGAGCCTACATACTGGGCATGTCAGTAACCCAAGTTCAAATCTCGGAAAGACCTCCATTTTGGAAATTTTTAATTATCAGAAAAGAGAAGAAAAAATTAAGGGCATAGCAGTGAACCTCCAAAATTGATGGGTTGCAAGCAACTCTACCGCCTCTGGAATCTGGTCATTAGATAAAACTACATGCCAGTGTATTTTCACGTAAATATCACAGATAGATGAATATACAGTAAAATTATCACTTGCACAACTGAACAGGCATCCTTGTGCAGTTCTACTGCATTCAGTGGAAATTACAAGGATCCAGACCCAAAACTTAAGGAAGACCAATGCAGATAACTACCTCCATTGCATTCTTAATTTGAACAGGATCTGGCAAAAAACGAAATGCAATTCCTTCAACCTTCAACATGTAAACCTGCAAATTGATATGAAAAAGAAAGATGTGTAACCAATCAAAATACAGGACAAGTGCCTAGCAACACCTTTAGGAAGAAATGGAAAAGCAAAAAACAGAAATTCTTGCACATACAGACAACTGCAACTAGTTGCAATAGATTACTTAATGTACACTGGACCTGTTAAATAGAGACAAAAATGTCTTTCATTCTTAAGTTAGACTTCAACTTTTTCTTTTTAGTTTAATAGCAGAAGAAGATATATTAAACGGGGCAGATCAGACGTCAGAGGCTCAAACGGAGTACAATAGGATCCCCTTTTTTATGGATGAACAAGAGATACGAAATGTATCGATAATGCATACAACTTATCTTAAAGATGTAAAAGAGAAGAAATCCCTAAAAGGAATGGTAAAGGAAAATGGCTCAGTAAATTAATCTTAACCTGAGATGGTCAGGTAATCTAATCGAGCCTTATCTCAAGGGGTGCTTTTGAAAAGACTCCATTGCTTATGCTAAATAGCATGCATGCTCTGTTTTGATTCAACCAATCAACTATGTGTCAATCTAAACAAGTTAGGATGGTATCTCCATTCTGCTGTATTTGAATCCAACACTTCTTTAACTAATGGACGATTCAATAACCATCAAAGTTTATACCCATTCTTGCAAGAAGAAGTTCTCAATATATGCACAGAATTAGATTGAACATATACATACAAGTAGATCATCAGTAGCTTCTGACTTTCCACCAACCAATCTTGATAAGCACTAGAGACAAAACTGTCCATCACTAATACCATATCTATTACCAGACACTCTCATGGTACTAAAATTTCGCTAAAGTTTAATCCTTAAAACAAGAAAATGGCCTTCTCCATAGAGTAATCTAATGTCACTCCTAAAGTTTGCAATTCTTTTCTAATGAATGTACAAACTTGTAAAAAGAAAGAAGAAAATAATCACCAAAGCAGATATATCCTTTAAAAGAAAAATTCAAAGCAAAAGGAAACAAAAAATTCACCTGATCAAGTGTCAACGGAACTACCTTAGCTCCACCTCTCACTTCCTTCTTCCGCAACCGTACCTGAAAAACCTTCACATGTTCATTTCTCCACAAACAAACCTTCCATGTATATCAAAACTTCTATAACAACGCCTCAATTACAAACTAAAAAGGTCCACATTATCTGTCTTCTGTATCTGCTATCTTATGTATCAATTCCACTATATTCAGGTTCAATACATCCCAAAAATAAATAATTTGTCCTTTGAAGGCAATGTTCCAATGATAATTACCCAATAATTTCTTTTAAAGCAATCATCTTTAACTTAGTTTTCTCTTTTGGGCTAATTTATACATTTCTTTTCCCCTTCTTGCTACCCTACTTTGATAAAGGAGTTCATCTCTCCCTTCACTCTCTTCTATACAGAAAAAATTCAATAAATTTATTTTAAAAAATGAAGTTCACCTGAGCAAGAAATGCCTCGGCGTCCTCTTGACGGAAGCACAATAATCCGATTGACTTCGCACTGTTCGGGTCGGAAATGAGCACGAATTCATTGTTAGAATTGCTAACGGTGTATACAGAAGTTCCAGTTAATGTCTTAGCCACATAATCCGAGCTCAAACCGGTGTTTCTAGAGACCTTCACTTGACGCTGCGACACCGAAGCGAACGGAAGAGATAGATGATAAGAATGCAACGGCAACGAACAACTCCTCCCTATAGCCGCCGGCAGCGGCTGCTGAATAAAATCGGCGGCGATTTTAGAACTCAGCCGTTTCGCTTCTTCGAAACGACTGGTGAGTTCGGCACCGAGTCGGGAGCAGTGCTGGTGGACGAAGGTGGAGAGAGACAGTAGAGGACTACTGGAGGGTCCGAATCCGGTTGAGGGTTTGGACTCCATTGATTGTTTACAGAGAGAGGGGAAGAGGAATCGGAGAAGAAGGCTTTCGTTTTTCAAGTTTGGGCTTTCGGTTCACATTAGGTCCAATTATTATTAGTAATCCATCTACCAAAGGCCCATCCATCACAATTCACAATATATAATAGTCTCGTTTGTCTGAATTATATACAAATATTATATAGAGAATATCGACATAAGATATAAATAGGCACACCCAAACTTGATCTCAAATATCGAGTAAACACATCTATTGACCTCAACTTGGTCTCAATTGACAATCCCTCTATTTTTCGTGGACACCCGATGTTGATGTGACACGTAATTTTTTATGTTGATGTGACACGTAATTTTTGGAGGTGTCTAGATGATCACTTACGAAGTTGGAGTGTTTAACTGGACATTAGAACCGAGTCGAAGTGTCTAGATATGCAGACTCAAAGCTGAAGTGTTTACTTGCCAACTGAGATCAAATTTAAACTTATCTGATCGTTTTGTTCACAAACATCAAAAGCAAGATCAAACAACTTGAAGCCAAGTGTGGTGTTTTCTCATTGAAAAAAACACCTTTGGGATCTATGTTTATTACTACATGTTTGTAAAATAGAATAGCAGGGGTAACAACGAGGGCAAATTTAGCCCATTTTAGTAACGACAAGGACATATTAATTTTTGTACAACTTATACATGTTTAGTAGGTGGATAGAATCAGAGAAAATAAGTTATTTATGTACAAAATTAATACGATGTTTGATTGACAATTTAGAAATCTGCACAATTAATACATGTATAACTTATGATGAAATCTATTTATTATTTAATGCATAATAGAAAGTGAAATAATTAATTCTAATAATCTAATGTATGTCTTATGTATAACTAATACACGAATAACTAATATCTGCATAAAACAATGGATCGACTAATTCATAAATAATCACTACATTACTAATAGATGTCGATGCATAACTCTAACCAACTACCAAAACGACCATTAGAGATCGTTTAATTATTTCTTATCTATTATTTGATTACAATAGAAAGAATAATAATAATTAGTAGTATCATGATAAGTTATTTTGAGAGTGGAATAATAGTATCATAATTAATTATCTCAAGATAGAATAAGAAAATGACAAGAATACCTCAGACGTCCTTCAAACTAATTTCTACTTTAAATGATGGAGGGTATTTTTTTAAATAAACAAATTATTTTTTAAAAATTATTTAATGCATTTGGTTTTCGTACTCCTAATATAACTAATTGTACCATAACTTGTCTTCCAACCAAACGACCCCTTAGTACATAGGTTTGCATATATAGAGCTCATGTACATAGTCTAGATTGATTCAGATTTTTCAAATATAACCAAATCAATAAAAATCAGATTTTACAACCTCGAGGTTTTTTCGTATTTTTAAGTTTTCTCAATTTTCTTTGGATCTTTTCTAAAAAGTATTCATACACAATGTATAGGTGAAATAGTCTGTGAGATTTTTATACTTGATTCAGATTGTCAACTAGACCTTTCTAGTCGTGTCCTTACCAACTTAACGCTTGAACTCTTTAAATCATTTTAAACACCTCCAAGGATGATTTATTCGTTTTTTATATATCATAATGTAATTACATGGGTACTGTTTGGTTGTCCAAAGTATAATTATGCCATTAGTTTGATTTTTTCTTTTTGACATTTCATACTTCTACACTGATTTTAATATATATATATATACGTACACATTTCACAAATGATGGGTTTGTTATATAACAAACTGCATTCCCTCTCGCAAAGGCGCCAGTTTCATATTTCAAAAAAAAAAAGAGAAACACAAATCTTTCATCTTCTTTGGTTCAAAATTTCTTGGGAAAATGAATAAGGATCAAGTACGTGAGCTCTACAAAATTTCCAATGAAAACATCAGGCTGGCTGAAGCAATTGATCAAGAAATTGAAAATCAAGAAATTGATAAAAACAGTTTTTCATACGTTGAATAGCTTAAAGAAACCAAAGCTAATCTTCATCTGTTAATCAAAAATGAAGATTCCATGAAAAAAGTTTTTGGGACGGAATGGCAAGGTATACAAGAATCTCAACTGTTTTTTTTTATGATTGTTTAGTGTTAGTTCGAAGCTGAGTTGAGATGATAGATCAAACTTGATATGAAATTTTGATGATTTAACAAACTTATCGATCTAACAAGGAACCATATTTTTGTTATTGGAACTGCTGACAATGAGATGAATGATAAACTCAGTGTGAGGTATATTTGTGTGCTATCATCCAAAAGGGGGAAAATATTATATTCTAGGTGTTTTGATGATCCTCACAAATGCGGGGACCTAGTCCCTGGTAGAGTGCTCTCGTCCAGATACAAATGAGGTACGGCTATAAAGTTGTCATGTCAGATGGTAGGTGAAAAGTGCAGTGTCTTACACCAATAGGAAGAGCAAACGAGATTGTATGTTTCAGTATCTCACAAATGCAGGGACCTGGTCCCAAACAGAGTTTCCTCCATCAGATACATAATTGGTTACAGCTGTAAAGCTGTCACGTCAGAGGTTGGTGAGGCGTCAACGTACAACACCAATCAGAATGGAGGAGGTTGTTTGTCCAACGGAAAATAACTCTTTATGTTTGATATATTTAGCATGACAAACACCATATTATATTCATTCATCCAAAGAAGGAAGTCAGCCAACAAGCTTTTTCAAGATCTCACAAAGAAGTTTGCATGGGACCTGGTCCCCGCAAGACTGCGACGTGAAAAGGTGAAAAGACAGCTGTCAGAAAAGTTGCCACCTCTGATGCGGTAGGTGCACAACTTTTCCAACAGCATGTCTTCAGCCAATGCAATGGCTTCAACTAATTTGTGGAGAATTATATTATCTCTTTCCAACAAACACAAATTCAAGTTTTGTCAAACAAAGTTTTGGATTTCAGAAAATCCAAAAGCTCAAAAAGCAAAGGCCATCTTCAAGAAGGATCATCCTAAGAGCAACAGGGACCTGATAGAGCTGCAAGCTACGTAGTTGTCTTAGGATTATTTCTTCTATGCTTACATTGTAAATTTGTTCCTATTCTATAAATGATTCAGATATTTGTTTCGAGTTTGTAAAAGTCTAAATCAGTTAAGGTTAACTGATTTAGTGGGAAACATTGTTTTGTTGCTTAGTCAAATTCTAAGTCACCTAGAGTTAGGTGGTTTAGTGAACGGTGTGGTATCCGCTTAGCAAAGTCTAAGTTATATAGGGGTGATAGCTTAGTGGGCGGTGTTGTATCCTCTTAGGCTCTTCAAGTAATAGGTAGATTACTTGATCGTGAGATTAATAACTTTTCTCACATTGGTTGTAAACGGGTTTCACTTTTGCTTGAGAAGATTAGTGAAGACAGTTGAAAATCCTGTGTGACAGGTCGTGGTTTTACTCGCTTGAGCAAGGAGGTTTTCACGTAAACTGCATGTGTTGTGTTCTTCATATTGTTTGATCTTCTGCACTGTTCTTGCTGTGTCAAGGGACCTGGTCCGTTGACCGATAGTGGACGCCTACATTCCAACATTTTGCCCTTTTCAGTTTAGAAGAATTAATGTTCTTGATGAAAACCCTATTTTATGACTTATTTCTGTTCTGTCAAGAAAACCCTGTTTTATGACTTAAAAATGTTTTTAGGACGGAATGGAAAGGTATATAAGAATCTCAACTGGATTTTCTTTTTAATGATTGTTTAGCCCTTTTCAGTTTAGAAGTTCTTGATGAAAACCCTGTTTTATGACTTATTTCTGTTCTGTCAAGAAAATCCTGTTTTATGACTTAAAAATGTTTTTGGGACTGAATGGAAAGGTATACAAGAATCTCAACTTGGTTTTCTTTTTTATGATTGTTTAGCCCTTTTCAGTTTAGAAGAATTAATGTTCTTGATGAAAACCCTGTTTTATGACTTATTTCTGTTATGTCAAGTAAACTCTGTTTTATGACTTATTTCTGTTCTGTTTTACCAATCAATTTGCTCTGTTTCGATAACCGTGTGTATGACTGAATTCTGATAAAGAAAAATGATTATATTGGTAGATTTGACTCTAACGGAAGAGTTTGATATCGGAGATCCAACAACCAGCAGCAGTACGTACGAAGGGAAAGTCGTTGAAATCCTCCGAACTTGCAGGAATAATCTAGCAATACTTAGAACAACAAGTACGACATCAACGACTGAAGACCTTGTTGTTTTGGAATCCATTATTCAGAACCAGAAAAACATAAACGAAAGGGTGCAAAATCTTCTTACAAAATTCACCCAACATCAAGGTAGTGGTATACTTTTTGGGAAATACTAAATATCATCTATGTTGTTATGTATAAAGAAATTTTATTTTCGGTTTATATTCACTAACTAAATTACCGATGTTTTTGATCCATTTCAGAGTAAATCTCAAATGAAGACTATCATGACAACGACAATGATCTTTCTTGCGCTTATGGAGAAGAAATACATGACCAGCTGGAACAAGAGAATCCAGAGTTGTTTGACATCATGTATGCATCGCCTTTTTCTCAGGATGAGAATGAGGATGCAGTTGCAATTTGTGGATATCGACTTTCCATCGTGACAAAACTGCTTAGTGAATATAAAAAGAAACCAATAGAGAATAAGAATTTGGTCACAGATGATGATGATGATGATTTTGAGGACTTAGATGATGAACATATCATACACAACATGATGAAGCTGGAGCACGAAACTCAAAATCTAATAAGCGATCCCAAAGGAAATGCTTTACGAAGAAACTCATTCATTTACTTTGTTGACGTAAGTCTTCAATTTTATTTTAACTTGTTGTTTTTTATGAAAAGAGGAGTATAACAATATTTGCATCTGCTATGCAGGCTGCTACAGAGTTTCGTTTCAGAAAAAACACTGTATACGTGGCAATGCTAACCCTACAGAAATTTCTCCAAGTAAGGGTCATAAGTGTAAGTATTTTTTTTTTAATTGTGTGTGTGTGAGATTGGTCCCGATTGATTAACAAATGGCTTCTTTTTTCTGTAGAAAAAGCGCTTAAAGTTACTACCGTGTGCTTGTCTGTCATGTGCTATGAAAATGAATCAGCAGATGTATAAATAAGTGAAGCCACTGTTAAATGATGTCAAGTCCCGAGGCATTGATGGTAAATTAATTGGCAGAATGGAATTGTCTATTTCGAAAGCCCTTGACTGGAAGATCCATGTGGTTACACCTTTCTTTTTCACAGCATTTTTTCTAGCAAGGTTGTGCGCACATTATTCCCTGGCTGATTCAAAGAAAGAAGAGATTAGAATGAAGTCAGACAAAATCATAATGAATGTTGTAGAGGGTAATTGATTCTTAGTTTTGTTAACTTTCCCCTTTTTTAACTTGTCTTTTTATAATAATCATGAATTAATTTTTTGTACAGAGGGAAACATGTTGATATATGACCCCTCTCAGATAGCAATAGGGGCAATCCTATTGGCTATGGATGATAATTTCACTGTGGAAGACTTTGAGGCCTTGTCTGTAGAAGAATTTTTTGTTCTTAATTCACTCTTAATTTTTTATCTTTCCTTTTCTATCTTGTCAAATTCTAACACTTAATTTTTGTTGCTTTCAGGATGCTTTGTTCAAATGCTATAATGCATTGCGTGTTTTGATGAAATTGTCACAGACTTAGAGTCTTATTAAAGCTCCGTGCGACACTTGACAACTTACTCGCGAATATTTTTTGTTCTTAATTCACTCTTAATTTTTTATCTTTCCTTTTCTGTCTTGTCAAATTCTAACACTTATTTTTTGTTGCTTTCATGATGCTTTGTTCAAATGCTATAATGCATTACGTGTTTTGATGAAAGTGTCACGGACTTAGAGTCTTACTAAAGCTCCGTGCGGCAATTGACAACTTATTCGCGAATCTTTCACGATCTTGTAAGCTCAAGTAAGCCCTTTAAAACTAAGATCGAAGATCGCTAAGAGAATGAAAGGAAGACTTAGAGAATTTTGGAAGAAGATTTTATATTGCTTGGAAGATTACTTACAACTTTCTTGGTTGATTTACAAATGAGAGCCCACTTATTTATACTACTTCCTAGGGAGCTAAAGTGTAAAAAATAAAAATTACTTACAAGTCCCTAAGTTATTTACACTTTGATCCCTATTCTAGAAAAGTCTACACTTTCTAGAATATGCTAAATCTTTCCAAAAAAATATCTAAATTATTCTAGAGAATTCTAAGCCTTAGAATTCTCTAGTCTTCTTTATTAATCTAGAATGTTCTAAAATTCTCTGCAAACCTCTTCGCAACTCTAGACCCTTCAGCCCCCATCCGGACGCAAAATTTAATTGTCATGTGACGGAACGTGATAAAAGGCCCCATTTATTTCTGTCTCTGCAGTCTGAATATATACCATAGCTTTGATTTCAAACTTAGTTTTTTGATGGATGATGGATGGATGGATGGATGATGGATGATATATGACTGTTCAAGTTTGTTACTGTAGTGTTATGGGATAAATGTCTTTGTTACTATGCTTGCAGGTGTTATGAGCCTCTTTATGAAAGTGTTTTGGGACGGGAATTACTAATTATCTGACCATATTTGATTTGTTGATGATGAGTGGTTTATTTTTGACGATAAACTCTTATTATTTTTTTATTATTATGATTTTTAGATATCATTTTGTTCATTATAAAAATGATAACTTTGTACCAAATTGACTCAATAATCTTTTATAAATTATAAATATAAAAATCACCTTTTTACACCTCCGAGTGCGATCCGAACTTAATAACGGGGGACTCCGTAGCTAGCGATAAGTGGAAATCCAAAAAAAAAAAAAAAAAACATATTCCGGTTTATTATATTATATTAGTATAATTAAATTAAAAAATAAATAAAATATATTAGTAAGTATAAAAAATAAAGTTTAGCCAATAAATTTCCCTGTGGCCGCCAATCTCTTCCGATCATAAGCCCTAAACCTTTGGCGATTACTTTGTCTGTGAGTTTTCTCCTTCTCAACTCATATGTTTTTTATTTGCTCTTAGTTTTAGATCCCCTGTTTTGTAATATTATTATTATGAGGTTTTCTCAATTTTATGGACAAACCCTAACTTCAATTCAATTCAAACTGATTTCTCAATAATATTTGAGGCCAAACAAAATTTTAAAAATGGTATAGGAGTAACTACTATATGTATAATTAATCCTGATATAACGAATAATATTCACACATAACTAATCCTACAGCACAGCAACTGGCAGAGTTCCATTGGTTTGTCCGGGGGCGTCATGCACATGTGTTGTTTAAATTTACTTGCTTCACAAGTTGATGCACCCACTTACTTGGGTAGAAAACCTTTTTTGCTGCATAAAGTTTGAGTCCTTTAGATTTCAAGTTACCTACAACACTTTGTGCTTGTCTTGTGTAGGCTTTGGTTGGATATAACAACAGAAGATTTTTACGAGAAAGAGTTGTTCAGGTGGTAAATATTTTTCACGCAGTTTACATAAAGATGCACTTTAGGTTTGAGTCAAGGTAAGAATTAGCTATATGGCAGAGAGTGGCATTGTTCAACCATTTATTTGCTCTTCCAAAATTTGACATGTAGCCCATTCTGTAAAAGGGGATGTTCTGTGATAATGTACTTTGTTGTGTTTGGTGTATCAGTAATTTTATAGTAACAAATAATTTTTAGCGATAATAAATATATATATTAAGAAAGAGTGTTAAACCTTTTACTGACATTATTTAATTGTCACATAATCCAATATTATTAAGACCGTCAAATGACACAACATGCTTTGTATAAGGGATAATGCCCGACCCATTATCGATCATTTTCTTCATTTCTATTTGTCATCTTCTTTTTCAATGTTTTTAAGAGATAGTTTTTGAGATGATCACACAGCTCTGAAAAATTCACTTAAAAGTCATTCAACTTTGTTTTATAATTCAAAGTCGCTCAATTAAAAGTATAAAACAAAGTTATCTGACTTTCGAAGTTTCTAAGAGTAAAAGGTGATCATTTATTTCTCGTATATTATTTTTCATAACAATGGATGTATACCTCCATCAACAATAACAATAGAACCATAAACTCCTATATATTCTAGGAGCATATTAGCGTATGTCTAACCACCTCCAGTTTTCGACATGCTATAGATATTAAAGTCTCTCAGACGAGGGCTTACTCTCATTGTAGAATTGTTCAACAAAACAGAGCGACTATTACCATCATCCCTTTAAAACATCTCCAGCATGATAATTTATATTTGATTATAAATTTGAACTTCACCTCTAATATTACAAAGTTTTGAAATAAAGATCATCTCGTTCTCAAAGAAATACATAAAATAAATTCAATCGAGCTCACTCGGCCCTTAGATGGTTACGGAAGGTGGCCATGGAAACCGGGAAGAAACTCAATAGTAGAACGTGAAGCAACTTCTTGTTGTTGTTGTTGTTGAAGAAGAAGAAGCAAAACTCGTTGTTACAACAATAAGTTTTCCATTATTCCTAAATTATTGATAGCCATTTTACTAACAAATTAAATATAAAAATACAAGAGATAACAGATGTCTGTATATTATTTTATTGATGATGATCAACATGTTGGGAAACATATATTCATAGCGGAAGCATATTTAGGATCTTTAATGTTTACATGAATAATAGACAACAAATACCGTTTATGCTAGAACACATTAGTCATGCTAGAACATATAAATAAATTAAAATTTAATTCGATAAATACCTCTTAAAGCGTGAGCGGATACCTTCAAGCGAATCTCCAAGTTAAACGGATCTTCAAGCGAATCTACAAGATAGTTATGGTCTTCTACAGTGATCCCAAGTCACATCTGAACTCTCTCAATACTTGGGTGGGCAAGTATCGAATAGAATACTAATTATTTCTTTTCTAGGTTAGGAGAATCCCTATTTATAGAGATGTCTTCCTAATCCAAAAAGGACTAGAAAACCTAGTTTTTCTAGAAGACTAGAAAAACCCATATTATTCTTCCTTTTTGCATAGAAATAGGATTCTGAGTTCTAGTTAAATATGGGCACTATAGGGACCACATAATTAATTATCGAGGCTTCCTATTATGGAAATAATTTCAAATAATTAATTTGAATTATTCTTACCATAATAAATTATAAATCATTCCACTAGAAATTCGTAATTGCACTCCTCTATTTCGTAATTCCCCATTAAACACTTATGTAATTCCCCATGTTAAGATTTCAGATATTAATCAATAAATTAAATTACTGACGAATTTAACTTAATGATTAATTTCCTTTAGAGCACTACTTAACTTATTTCATGTGTCGGATTCATAAATCCACTTGCAAGATTTGACACAATGAAAACTTATAAGTTTCTCAAAAAGGCATATCAATCAATCTCAATAACGAGACATGGATTCCATCAACTAACTTATTATTTCACCAATATATATTATTATCATCCAACTTACCAGGCATATTGACCCATCTCAGAATCTCACCTTTTAATAAATCAAAACGACAATTAATATATACAGATCATAATAGTTATATCAGGATTAAGAATATAAGTACATTTAATAGTTTAGAGAATATGTTTTTGTCAGTCAGTCTAAAATAACTATCTCTACTCGGTCCCGTTCAATACATACAAAATGTACTAGCACAAGAAGTTGGAACTATACCGTTCCATAATCAGGATAAATTACATATAATCTTATGCTACAATCGTACCCGATGGCATGTCCAATTTCTATCTTAGATTGTGAACCAAAATTTTATACTTATAAGAACCGATGATTTAATCCTCTGTGTATAAGCTAAAACTCTACACACTAAATCATCTACTATATAAGTAAATAGACACCATAAACAAATATATGATCTATTGAAATTGAGCAAATATTTATTTTTTAATAAATATTATTTCTTAACATGATTAATAGTATATATCCCAACACAACATCCAACTAACCGATCCATTTAATTTTTTAAAAGATACTCATATCCCTATCCACCAACCCACTAACCCCCAATGCTATATGATCGAATAAAATAGCATTTCATCGAAAAGTAAAAAAATGGAAATAGTTATGTTCCCATGGCTTGCTTATGGGCATTTGATTCCATTTATGAATCTCTCAAATGAACTTGCAAAAAGAGGTCACAAAATCTCATTCTTGTTACCTAAAACTGCAGAAATTAGACTTCAAAAACTCAATTTTTATCCAAATCTCATCAAATTTCATAAACTGACAATACCTCATGTTGATGGCCTTCCATATGGAGCAGAGACTACAGCTGATGTTCATAGATCTTTGGAGAGTCTATTAGCAACTGCTTTTGATGAATTGTATAATGAAATCAAATGTTTTCTTCAAATTCTAAAACCCCATTTTGTTTTCTTTGATTTTGCTTATTGGATTCCTGATTTAGCACTAGAAATTGGGGGTATCAAGACGCTGCTTTACAGAGTTGTTTGCCCTGCTGTATCATCTGCATCATTGATTCGATCACCGGATAAGGCTACTTTTATGGCATCAACTGCAGCTGAATTAGTAAAGCCACCACCAGGTCACCCTTCTCCTCCCTCCTCTTTGTTTTGACATGATTTGAAATCAGATTGATTTGTAACTGAAGTTAAGACTAGAACTATTGAATTGTACTGAATGAGTATATTATGTGCAAACTCGCACTGTTATTCTATTTTGCTATTTAAAAGATGTGGTCAATTGTTGGATGTCCAGGTTACCCTTCTACTACTGTGGTGTTGCGCGAAAGTGAAGCTAAGTTGTTGTCATTTGTATTTCATGAATATGGAAACGGGGTGACATTTTATGAACGAATAAAGAAGGGAATGACACGATGTGACGCAATAGGTATGAAAACATGTAGTGAGATTGAAGGAAACTTTTGTGACTACATTTCAACACAATTTGAAAAGCCAGTACTTTACACAGGACCTGTTATTTCTGAACCGAAAAATGAGCCTTTAGAAGAAAACGGATTAACAAATTGGCTTGAGAAATTCGAGCCAGGATCAGTTGTGTTCTGTGCATTTGGAAGTCAAATGATTCTTGAAAAGAAGCAGTTTCAACAACTTGTTTTAGGCTTTGAACTGACTGAATTACCATTTCTTTTAGTCGTTAAGACGCCTCAAGGGACAAATTCAGTAGAAGAAGCGTTACCAGAGGGATTCAAAGAAAGGGTTCAAGAAAAGGGACTGATTCTCGATTGTTGGGTGCCACAATTGGAGATTTTAAGACACAAATCAGTTGGTTGTTTCGTGACTCACTGTGGTTATGGGTCGATGTGGGAGTCTTTGGCGTTGTGTGATTGTCAATTGGTACTTTTGCCAAGGCCTATTGATCACATTTTCAATGCTAGGCTGATGGAAAAACAACTTAAGGTTGGTATAGAAGTGGAGAAAGACGAAAACGATTTGTTTACTAAAGAGAATTTGTGCAAGGCTGTGAAATGTGTGATGGATAAAGATAGCCAAATTGGTTGTGTTGTGAAAGAGAATCATAAGAAATGGAAGGAACTTCTTTCGAGTCCTGGATTCATGAGTAACTACATCGATAACTTCATTCAAGACTTGAATGAACTCCTAGTTGAAAAAACCTAGATAATTAGCAGGGGTGAATCTACGACACAATGTATGTCTAATCTATTTCAATCAATTGTTATCCTGTTTTGAAATTCAGAACTCGTAACTTAAAATAATGTATCGGATGATGTAACTTGCATTTATCAGATACTTAATTTGCTGCAGTGTTTAAAGAGTTATACATCTTCTCCTCAAATTTAGAGCTTTTTTTTATTAACATTTTTAGATCCTTTAAATGCATTTATGAACACTCAGAGAAATATTGCATAATTGAAGCTAATTTTATGAATATGAATTCAAGAATAAATACATTTCACAATTTGAAATACATGATTACTCTTTTAATGATATTGTGGGCAATAAAATTGATCTCCAAGAGTTAAAGAAAATATTATTTCATTAAAATAATATATAGATGAAATTGAGGAGTATTTATAGAGGATCATGATTTATCCATCTTTTGAACATACCAAAACATTCTTCAGGTTTGTATCTACAAGCTGTGTGTCCTGATCCCTATTTTTTTTTAAAACACAAAGTTAAATACAAATATAAAGTTAAAATAAGTTCGTTAAATAAAATAAATCAATTATTTCCAATTTTCATGAAAATTATTTCTACAATTAATTTCATACCTTCACGGTTGCAAAAGTCATTTTGTTGGAGTAAGATCTCGTATAACTACAAGGATACGATATTAGAAAAATGATTAAGCATTATCAAAAAACATAATAATAATTAGTTTTAAGAATTCATAATTGTAATTAATGATGTTAAATTTGGAGATTAATTACCCTGCAACTTGATTATTTACGTTCCATGGACGCCAATCATCAACAATAGAGTAGTTTAGAGACTTTATCCATTTTTGTGTGGATTGAAAAGGTACCGAGTAATCATGATCACCGCTGTTTAAACATATGAAAATAAAAAAAATCTCCATTTTATATTCATGAAATTTTTATATTCATGAGATCATTGTAAATACATCAAAAAAATAAAATTATAATGACATGAAAAAAGTTCTTTTGTATATCTTCGCAGGGGCTCACATATCTTTTTAAGTATTAATCTTTTTTAGATTTGTAGCACTAGGTGAGATTTAAGACCCGTTTAATCATGATTTTTTTTTTAATTCAGAAATTCTCTTTGTTTTTTAAGAAATTAGTGTTTAGTCATGAAGAATTCAAATACAACTTGAATTTGTATTTCGAATCTATAAAATACTTAAAATCGTGTTACCACTTTTATTATACTAGAAAAAATACATTCAAATTATAAACACTATTTGCAAAAAGTATGATCAAATATAACTCTAACTTTAAAAGTTTCAAACAAAATAAATTTTAATGATGAAACTTCCATTTACTTTGCGTATTCAGATATCATGCAATAACTTTAATATCATGCCAAATATATAAAACTTACATAAACACATGCCGTAACAATATTGAGTACTAATTACCTGTATATAAGTGATCGATAACCTTTAATGCTTAGATTTGCATGATATGGTATAACATTATCTACCGTGAGGGTGTAGTTGGGAGGAGCGCCTACACTTGAAATTTTGTTACATTGTACCCAGCTTCCTATGCTTCGCTGTGAAGAGTAAAATTACTAGTAACTAAGTGATATAGTAAAACTATCATTTTATTTGTTTATTTTAAGAAATATGTCAAACTAATATTGAGTAAATAAAAATAAACGGAGAAAATAGTTAATTATGGGGTATATATACACTCATATTGTAATCCACGTACCTTTCGAATATGAAGAGCTTCTTGGACTTTCGGGTCATTAGCCCAATACTTCATATGCTTGCGCCAGTAAGACTGAAGTAATTGAGAATAAATTTCTACAATTAATAGTATTTTATTTACTTATTTAAGTTATACACGCTTACAGTAATGTGATTTTTTTTTTTTTTGGAAAAATTACATTAATTGATACATTTTAATAAATAATTACTGATTTTAACAATACTTTTTATTTATTACCATTTATAGCAATATTATGTTAAATCTGTAATATGTATTAAAAGTGAATTATGTATGCAATATATATGAATTATAATTATTTTTTAAAATATATTATATTTGTTTGGTAAAAATTTGACACATTGTATTATAAGTGTATTAAAATGTGTGATAAATGAATTATCTATAATTAAAATTTGTATTATATGTGAATAAAATATTGTTCTCTGTAATATAAATTAAACTTGTATTATAAATGAATTAAAAGTGATCAAATAAAAAAAAAATATTATTGTTATAAATGATAAAGATTTTTTTATTATAATATATTTATGTAAGTTTTCCAATTTTTTTCATATACTCTCAATAATGTTATGAATGTCAAAATAAAGCCCGGCCCATTATCGATTATTTTCTTCATTTTTACCTGTCTTCATTTTTTAAAAAAATTCAGGAAATGATGATAAGGGTATTTCTTAGAAAATCACTCAATTTTCTTTTTATAATCTAAAGTCATGTAATTGTATTAAAAAAAAGTTAAGTAACTTTCTAAAGAACTAACTAAAGTTGAATAATCACCTGTGATATTATCAGATATTTTATTTCTTTGGTTTTAGTACTAATATTTCTTCATCATCGGACATTGTAGGTTGAATATCTATTTCTCGTATATTCATTTTTTACATCGAGAAGAGGGATGTGGTAATTAGTCTAACCACCTCAACAGATATTATAGTCTCTGGACGATGAAAATTAGAGGTATATAAAATAAAATATATATATAACAAAAAAGAACTTACTGCACACTTGTCTTGATGTTGTAAGGAGATGAGTTTATCATCAAGTAATCTTCTTTCACCAGACATTTGATATGGGCCTTGAAGATAATCATATGTGCAAAAGGGCTCTAATATGTGTTCCCCATTAATGTTTTTTACCAACTGCATTACTATATGTTAATTTACTGACATTAAAATAATAAATAACTTACTATCACATGTTAAATTATATTGATGGATCGATAATACTGTAAAACAATATTTATAACCTGCTTGAAAATTCGAAAGTCATTTGCACATCCTTTATTGTTGGGATCTATATTTGTATATTCTCCTCCACAATTCTTCTCTAATGACTGTTAACACAAATCAATATTCAAGTTAAATTGACATGTCAAATTTTAAACCTAATTATATTTATTTGGAATAAGATAGCTGTATCTTAGAGTATGATCAAAATTTTAAAGACACACCTTAACTAAATTAAGGTTTTATCACCCTGAACTTTTTTTTTTTTTTTAATTTTGTACACCTTTTAGCCAATGTGGCCTCCAAACGTCTCCCACGCGCTTCACTTAAGTGGAGTCACGGAGTGTGCCACGTAAGCCAAAAAAGGTGTATAAAATCACACAAAAAATGAGTTTAGAAGGGAGATAAGACCTTAGATTAGTTAAAATGTGTCTCTAGGATTTCGATCATAGTCCACATGTACTAGTGTCTTATCCCTATAATTTTGAAAAGTAATTAAAACAAATTAATTATGAGTTAAACCTTATAAAGTTCATCAGATATAAGTCCCATGCCATGGCTAAAAAGTATTTGATAATTATCTTCTTGAGGACGAAATGTACCAGGACTGCCCATTAAATACCCCTAAAATAATAATTAAAAAAACATATTACTTGTGATGGTAATTAATTATTAGATAACAATTTTTAATTAGAGAACTATTAACCTGAAGATTAACAAATGGCTCATTGCCTGCTGTATTTCCTGCATTTACAAAATCAAAAAATAATTTCTATAAGATTTATTATACGTAGTAAATGTATACATTATATAATTTTTGATACGTGTGTAATATTTTTATCGATAGTATACGTGAACCTTACCATTTGATATCAATTGGGCTACAACTGGTATCATCTTGCCAGCATATGAGTTTCCAGACATGTAAAATGAATTTGAGATGTATTTTTGATGATCATTAAGCCACTGAAATAATTAATTCATAGTTAAATAAACATGATTTCAATTTAGTTTATAGTAAAAAAAAATCAAGAATTATGTACCTACCTTTCTTATAAATTCATAAACATAGTCAAATGCTTGTACATCAGTTTGTTTATATGCAGCTTCATTTGTTACATATGAAAATCCAGTGTTTATTGGTTGATCCAAAAATATTATACTTGCTATCTGAAAATCGATAATCGAATGATATATATCATATATGTGTAACTATTCTTTAATTATGTAGTATATAATTAGAGTAAATATCTCAAAAGGTCACTCAACTATGTGAAATTATTTGAGAAAATCACTCAACTTAATTTTGTATCAATAAAGTCATTCAACTTATAAATTATCTTTTATAAAGTCACTCAAGGTAAACTAATTTTTCTAAAAAATCATTATAACCAAAAGATAAAAGAGATAATTGCACAAATCATCCTTCAAGTTTAGTTTTTTAAATATTTACTTTCATTGTAGTTTATAATATTATGTTTATCTCTTATTTATTTATTTATAAATAATGGTCTTAACTTAATTAATAGGGATATATTAATATCATTAATTTTATTTTTGATATTTTTACATTTAAATATTAAAATTATGTAACGGGAACTTGTCAACGTTTTTTGATTAGCCTATAAACAGGAGTCTTACAAAATATTTTCCCTTTAAATTAATAGTTTCTTTTATTATTATTTTATAAGAGAAGATTAAAAAGGAGTATTTTTGTAAATAGTTTTACCTTTGTAATTCTAATGCATTTTCTATTTTCCATTCTTATTAAACGATTTTATCGATATTAATGATGATGATGATTCCTTCTTTTATTTTTTATTTCTTCATATAATATTTTTAAAATAAATTTACGAACACAGAAAGTGATTAAATAATGGGCAAGATTGATATTTGAATATAAAACATAAGTTGAAATCAATGGATTCTAATATTAGTAGAGAATATCTTTTCTTATCAAAGTTTAGAAATTATTTGTTGAAAGCTTATTCACTTAATTATGGTTAAGTCATATGTTTCTTATCTAGATGTGTAGTTGACTAGAAAAAAAGCGTAATGGAGGGAAGTCAAATCCGTATTTTTATATTCATAACAATTGAGTTAAGAAAATAATTATTAATAAAAAAAAGAGAGGTAAGAATAATATTATAAACTAAGCTGAAAGTAAGTATTATAAAACTAAACTTGTAGGGTGATTTATGCAATTATCTCTTTTCTCTTTTGGTTATAATGATTTTCTAGAAAAATAGTTTAACTTTACTGACTTTATAAAAGAAAATTTGTAAGTTTAGTGACTTTATCGATACAAAATCAAGTTGAGTGACTTTCTCAAATAATTTCACATAGTTAAGTGACCTTTTGAAATATTTACTCTATATAATTATAACAATTTTTTTTTATCAAAACAATATTTTAAAAATAATAATAAAAACAAACAAACTTGCCTTTGTCCATGCGTGTGGGTTTAGTACGAACGAGGGCATACTCTCATCGTAGACTTGTTCCACAAAACGGAGTGGTCCTAAATAAGAAAATATCGTATTATTATTATTATCTTTGGACTATTTTTTTAAAAATTATTTATCAAAATATATACATCAATTAATAAATGTAGTAGGGTTAAATAGTTGTGACAATCATTACTTTTTAATAAATATGTAAATTTAAATATGAAATGTAAAAATAAATTAGAAAAATGTACTATCTTTGCTCTATTTTATGTAACACATTTTTAATTTTGAAATTCAAACAAATCTATTTTTATTATAAGTTTTTCATAGATCTTTTAAACATTTTAAATGATTAAATTACTGTGACTTATAATACTTTTTACATAGTTTATAAATATATAAATTTCATTTCAAAATTTTTGAAGATTCCACGAGCAAATTATCGATCAAACTTAAATTGTTTGACTCTAGAAAAACGAAAAGTGTCACATAAACTGGGACAGAGAAAACATTTTTTGGATAAGGTACTTGTATTCCTTAGATTATTACCGAAATTCCAGAAATACACCTTAACTAAAATAAAATCATATTACCCCAAATTCATTTTTTTTTTAATTTTATACACCTTTTAGCATACATGACACACACCATAATTTCACGTAGTTGACGCGCGTGAGAGATGTTTGAATGTCACACAAGCTAAGTGTACAAAATTATTTTAAGAAGATTGATTCGAGTTAATATAGTTTTAATTTAGTTAATATATATTTCTGTGATTTCAGTTATAATTTAAGTGAATACTTATATCTTATTTCATTTTTTTTTAGCACTATAAAAATTGATTATCAAAATCAGACGAACAAATTAAAATACGAACGAGTACGTATCCCATTAACAATGCAGTGACAGCAGAGCAACCGGGCCCACCAGGTAGCCAAATCAAAAGAGGATCGGTAGTACGTTCGGATTCTGATTCCAAAAAATAGTAGAAAAGTTGCAACTCCTCATCTTTACCAACTCCAACATACCTAATTAATTAATAATTAATTACATTTTCATATAATTAAAATAAAATAAATTAGTAGTAGTAAATGAAATATAGTACTTTCTATTAAGGGTTGCTTATCATTGGTTCAAATTTGTTTTAAGGTTTATTCGTTCGATTTATATTCGTAAGACATATTAAATCATCAAAGAATTATTTATATATTAATTTATCGATTAACGTTTATTAATTTTTTATTATTTATCAGTTCGATTATCAATTTAATTGTTATAATTTAAAATAAAAACATAAATAATTAAACTTATATAGAAATACGCTGACATATCAAATAAACTATGCATATAAATAGATAGATTTTATCTTGCTAAAGTAACACTAACAAACTAAATAAACTATACATATAAGTTGATAGAATAAACGAAAGTTTGAAATTGTCAGAAATAAAATATGAAATTAAGAGCATGTTTGACTTGCTGATCAAAACTGCTTATTTGCTGAAGCATTTTGTAAAACTAAATTTTGAGAAAAAATGCTTATGAAAAAAAATAAAAAACTGTTTGACTAATTCTTTTCAAAAAAGTTTTAGATAAACAAATGTGTTTAACTAATATTTTTAAAAAGAGCTTACGAAAGTCCGATAAAAGGTACGTATTAATATTAAAATCATTTTATAGAGATAAACTATTTTAATATCTAGTATAAAAAGAATATTTAATTTTTATTTTTATGAAGTTAAAATGTACATACTCCATTTTTCAATTAATATTGTACTTTTTTATGGGAGGGTTGATATCTATAGTTGTTATCTTTCTTCTTCATCTAATTTTACAAAGATATTGTTTACCTTTTTTCCTCTCATTTTGTAAAATAATAAATAAAATATAAAATGATAATATAAATGTAAATAAAATATTAATTATATAAAAATAAAAAATAAAAAGTTTTTAAAATGAAACTTAATCAAACTTATGAGATATGCTTTGAGTATTAAGTGATATATTGACAAATATATAGACATGAAAGAGATATTTTAATCTTGAAAAACTTAATTTCCCATTTCTGCCTCTGCATTTTAATTCTTCCCATCATTAAAAAAAATATTTTTACTTCTATTTAAATGTAGTTTACTGACTCGTGAGACACTTGATTTTTCACAAATATGATTTTCACAAAATAAGTGTTTTTAACTTCTAAACAACAATACAAACAGGTTCTGAATTCTAAATCAAAAAATTTATAAATCGAATGGTATAAATATAGTTTATTAATTTACAAACTTCAAATCATTGATAATCTATATAATTACAAAAACAAAACCGTCAAATTATACCGATAAATCAATAACTCATTTTTTTTATTCGTATTATCAGCTTCAATTCGATTTTGAACCATCCTACTTTTTATTGATATTACCACCATCCTCTCTATAACTCATCTCCACCTTGATTATTTATATCTAATGTAGTTATTCTAAAACTTTTGAAACCTATCAAATTTTAAAATTCAAACTTCCTCTCTAAATTGCCACAAAAACATAGTTTTACTTTACGATAAAAATCTTCTCGTTCTCAAATAAATAAATAAATAAATAAACACAAACGAGCTCACCCGGTCTCTAGAGGAAACGGGAGGCGTCCCGGCAAACCGGGAAGATACTCAACAGTAGAATGTGAAGCAACTTGTTGTTGTTGTTGTTGAAGAAGAAGAAGAAGAAGCAACAACATTGGTAGTTTCAACAACAACTTTTTCATTGTTGCTAAATTATCGATATTCATTTTACCAATAAATTACTATATTTATTATATATTAATGCTAAGGGACCTCTTTTAAATTTTGCTGAACCAGAGGGTCCCAGCGAAGAATATTTATGAGCCGGTCGCGCTCTGGACATTGCCACTTGCGTGGCGATAATAAAATTAGATCGATATGAAGTTAAAATGATTGAAGAGAGTATTAAATTGTTTTGCGTGTTGCACATTCTTTTCTCTATGTGGACAAAATATAACAATAATTTAGGTATCTTTTTGGTCCCGTAGAAGTAATTTCGCTGAATAAATGGTGTTATACCTAAGTATTTATTAATGCGGCTACAATAATGAGATTAAACTCTCAAAAAAAGACTAAACAACTACTAATTTGTTATCAATATCTTGGTAAGTGAAATAAGATAAAATGAACTTGCTAAATAGAAATTCTAATTTTAATCTAATGGAATTATAATTCATATAGTTTCAATGGAATTCTAGTTCAGAAATTCTTCTTGCATCAAAACTGCATTCAGAGATCCAAGAAGAAGGAAAACTTATAGAAATTTCACTAGCTTAGGAGTTAATTTAGTTTCTAACATTATAAATAATAGGGAAAAGGTCTGAAATATATATGAACTTTGACCAAAATTGTTGTGATAATATAAAACTTTGGAAAGGACTTTTACCCTCGTGCAATAGTCTGGAGCTTAAAGGGTATAAAATATTAACAAAAATTCCAAAATGGTATATAAAATTTTATATTAACCAAAACGGCAAAATCGTTGGAACAACAGCGATTTCCTCCGCCGGAAAAAGCAAAAGTCGCTGCTACTGCAGCGATTTTGCAAAAATGTGATTATTTTTTTTAAAAAAAAAAAATCAACAAAATCGCTGCTTCTTGAAAAAAAATATTATTATTTTTAAAAAATAAATCACTGTCTAGGCAGCGATTTTCATAGATTTTTTTTTTTTAAAAGGAACTCGCTGCCTAGGCAGCGATTTTCATTAATTTTTTTTTAAAAAGGAAATCGCTGCCTTTTCATAAAAAAATTAAAAGGAAATCGCTTCCCTTGACAGCGATTTCCATTAAAAAATAAATTCTTAAATTTTTTTAATAAAACGCTCCAAAATTTAAGAAAATAAAAAAAAAAATTTTAATGAAAATCGCAGCCTTGCCTTGGTAGTGATTTAATTTTTTTTTTAATGAAAATTGCTGCCTAGGCAGCGATTTTATTTAAATAAAATTCAAGAAAATCGCTGCCTAGGCAGCGATTTTGTTGAAATATTTTTTTTTTAAAAAATAAATCACATTTTGCAAAATCGCTGCAGTAGCAGCAATTTTGTTTTTTCGGCGGAGGAAATCGCTGTTGTTACAGCGATTTTACCGTTTTGGTTAATATAAAATTTATATACCATTTTGGAATTTTTGTTAATATTTTATAACCTTTAGGCTCCGGACTCGTGTATTCTAAATGTATATATATGTTCACGTGAATATAATAAATATTACATAATTATAAATAGTAATGTGTCAATGTGGGCACATATATACCTTTAAAATAAACTATTAAATAGTGAAAGGATAAAGGGTTCTCCATTAAATATGCACCGTAACAATAATTTCGACTAAGTTAGAGTATTTTCCGGACCCCTAAATCTTACTAGATTTTTGATAAGTTCAAATACATATATTTCGAAATATGTATAATTAAAATTAAATGTAATTTATAATCTAGATACGCTGTATCTAAATATATTCACATCGATTTGGAGATGTTATGTTATGATCCTTTTGGACAAGCATCATAAAATAGATTGGTATAAAATCAAATTTTATTGAATGTTCGAGTTGAATTTTTAAAGAGCAAATCCTGCTACAAAATTAATTTTAATTTGAAACATTGCTGAATTAATTTAATTCAAATGTAACTTCAAAAGATTGATCAAATTTAAATTTTAAAAAGCAAAAACTATATCATAAATTAAAATATACATAAAAATTTCAATTTAATTTTTACTTTTTTAAAGTTCAAATAAAATTTAAATAAAATAATCAAATAATATAAGATGAAAGAGAGTAGTAGATTGTTTTTGTTGCACATACTTTTCTCTACGTGGATAAAATATAACCACATTACTTTAGTTTAATATTTTAGGTATACTCGGTCCGCATGAGTAATTATTAATTTGCTGAATTAATATATCATGCGGTTA
>CM040621.1:91424987-91441277 GCA_022817965.1 Solanum lycopersicoides
ATTAATGAAACCAAAATCCAAAATCAAAATTTATGATTAGTCGTACTCTCGTTGGCCCAATTAATTATAGGGCTCAATTAGTACATAGTTGGGTCTAGCGGGTTCTTTTGGCCCATTGGACTTGTTAAAGTTCTGATTTCGGAATTGGCCCATTGGCATATATTTTAGTATAACTTACATAAATATCATAGTGTAAAATTTTAATTATCTTCTATCCCTATTATTTTTATAATTACATAAATCCCATATTTTTTAGGCATTTCAGATACATAATTAAGGATCCGTATACATTATTTTTGATATATTATGCATCAATTTGTTGCATTTATTAAGGAAAAAAAGCTGTAAAATCAATTTAAAATCTCATAGTATCCATTTGTTGCACTAATTAAGGGGAAAAGCTGAAAATTAAATTAATATCCCATAAATTACGTTATTCCATTCAAATTATTGTCAAGAATTCAAAATCCTATAATGTAACAAACCAAAAAAATCAAAAAATTAAATTTCTTCTTCTTGTTCATCGTTCTCTCTGTTTCAAAAAAAAATTATCGAAATTTTGGAAAGCGAGGTGACTTATGAAGGATTGTATGGAATTGTTGTTGGACAAACGATTTCTTTTGTGAATCTTCAAGTTCATCGAATATCCTTTCGATTTTGATTCAAAATTGTTGAAAATTTTGAGATTCAAAATTCTTCTCTTAGTTTATTAAAGATCCGAGAAGATACATCATGAATATCTTTGTTATTTAGCATTTTACTTTTTATGTAACTTGTTTAATTGATAAATATTATATTTACATTGTATACATTAAATAAATAAATGTTGCCCATACGATGTTAGATTTGAGATCGATACATTACTGTGTGGTAATTGCTTTGTAATTGATACATTTAGTATAAATTCGAATTTACGTATCATATCTAAAAAGTTAGTGCATGATACATTACTATTTATGTATCAATATTATTTATACTAGATACATTAAATAAGTAATTGTTTTCGATAAGATGTTAGGTAAATGATCGATACATTAAAGTGTGGTAGTTGCTATGTAATTGATACATTTAGTATAAATTCAAATTTACGTATCATATTTAAAAAAATAGTGCATGATACATTACTATCTATGCATCTCGTTTAAATTGATGAGTATCACCTTGAAAAATATGTATGCTAACATAATGTATCATTTTATAGTTGATAATAATGTATCTGATACAATAAGATTGTTAAAGAAGGATGTACCTAATCTGAAATAATATGTATCTATAAATGTATCACAATAAATAAGAATTAAGTTAACAATTAGATACATGATCAAACACAATTGATGAAAATAATTTGTTTATGAAAAACACCAGAATAATGAGAAAAATATTAAACCGTATGAATTTTTGGTGAAACTAAAACTAATATTATTATGAGACAATTAGAAGATTAGTAGTAATACAAGAATCTAATCAATTTTAATGAGTGTTTAGTTGTTAGAATCCATAACCAACTCAAATTATGAAAAATTTACAAGTATTATATATATTTTTAATCAAACACATGAGGTGTGTTTTATTAATAAAAATAAAGAAATCAAATATAAATATCAAATCCAACAATGATTTGGAAATAATAGAAAAACAAAAAAAACTATTAAACCAAAAAAGAAAAAAGAAGGAAAAAGACGAAATTAAAAAAAAAACTATTAAAGGCAAACTTCTACAAATATTATATTAATTATTATTAAATAATAACTAATACCTATTGAAAAAGCAAAATGAATTCAAAATTTATAACTGCTAAGAAGTGGAGAAAATTTAGGGATAAAATAGAGAAATAAAATGAGGAGTGAAAAACGTGGATATAGGCTGAAAATAGGAGTGAAATATTTATGTATCTGGAAGATTTTATGTATTGAAGGAATTAAGGGATTTTTGAAATTTTTAAAAAGATAGAGATAAATGGATATTAAAGTAAGTTAATGTGTGTATATAAGTAATTTTTCCTATATTTTAACAAATCAAAAATAATTTTTTAAAAACAAGTTGATTTTTTTTTTTTAAAAAAACAAAACTAATATCTAAAGTTGATATTTTGTTAAAAGGGTCTAATATATGTCATAACATTGTTATTTAGAACTGATATACGATACGTTACGAAAGTGATTCATATATACTCATTTTACTTTATAAAGGACTCACATATATTTAAAAAATAATAATAATAATAATTCAAAGATTAACATTTGAAATTCGATTTTTATCATTTTCCCTTTTCTTTATGGAGGTCGGTTGTATGAGCCTCATATAACATGACCTATACTATTATAAGTGGGTAAAAGTAGTGACAAATAAAATTTTCAAAAATGTTTATAATGTTTATGGATTCAACATTAAAAAATTATACCAAAAATATTGAACATGCAAAAGGTTCTCTTTTTATGAATTTTAAATATATAGCCGACAATACATCTCAGATTTGCACTCTTGGAAGCTTCTTATAAAGTTTTTGTTAATATTTGCTCATACAAAAATATAAATATATTGTGTTAATTACCTCAATTATTAGGTACACCTAAAAATTAGTTTGCTCAACTAATACTCTTTTTTTTTTCTTTTCAACTGATCTATCATTATCACATGCTAATTCTTGGCCTTCACCACAATTAATCATTTAGCAATTTTACCTTTTCTTCCACACATTAAAAATAAATATATAATTAAATCTTTTTTATAACAATATTGTTTATATAAATATTTTCTTAAAATGTTATCGCAAAGTTTATTATAAAGAGTATAATATTATTATAAAGAAGACTGTCATATAAAAACTTATCCGCATATAAAAAACAACTATAAATTTGTTTGTTGAACTTTGAAGTATATCAATCACTGCGTTGGTTATACTAGTGATCATTAAATTAATACAACAATCCATGGTCTACCAATTATTCATGTTTTTCTTTTAAGAAAACACACACACTTATCTATCTTACATAATTTAAATAATTATTTGATTTGTTTATTGTAATCGTTAAGTACTATAGTTGACTAATTAGGCTTAATTTAATTTGTAGTCTACCTTATAACATTTTAATAGTCCTACGAACTTAATTATTCTAAATAGCACTGATCTCATTTTATATGACGACATTTAATTGAACAAAAAACTTAATATTTAAAAACCATACATTAAATAGACAAATTGAAGAGTTGAATGAATTTGAAATATTCTTAAAATATTGAAGGGAATTAAAGCGGCACCTTAACTTAATAGCTTCATTTCTTGTTTTCGAGCGAAAGGTATATGCTCAACCCTTTATACATCGCCATTTCTTAATCCTTGCGTCCGGAGATAATGAATCAATTGTCTCTTATCATATATTATAATAGAAAATTACTAAAAATGGACTGATGTGATCAGTCTTTAAAGGTTAGTATTATATATTAGGCATAAAACTTGGCATCCTCTTAAACTTGTTGATAATATAAGTATCATTTAGATACTCGAAATAGGACTTGTTTCAGAATACTGAACAAATGAAAGTATGATAAAATGTTTTTAGAACGACGATAATTACAAAAAAGAAGAAGAGGTAGAATAGCTAAACAATTTTCATGTTCCAAAAATGAACAAGCATCCTCTATATACACATGAATAAATAGTGCATGAAGGCCATGTTCATAAGTACTCTGTGCAATAGTACTACTATATATAGTAGCATACATATTAAATGAAAAAAAATTGATGATAAAAAAAAAAATTAAAAAAATTCAAGAAAATTTTCTAGGATCAGTAACATTCATCCTCCAATGTTCATCTTCAAATCCAATTTTTCCAGCCAATTTTCTATCCCATTCTAATTCAATTTTCCTTTGCTCTGTCAATCCACAAAATTTTTGTAAACTCTCATCCATTGAGTCATGTAATTTCCACCATGTCTCGTGTGCGATATCGCTAGCATAAACACGTTGATCACCTATGTCCCAATTACAATCGTAATCTCTGTAACACACCCATGGCTTTAACCCTAGATAATGTATGGAGTATACTTTTGGAGGATCTGCCGCGAATAGTTGATTCTTAACACTGACCTCATTCGAATTATTTGACCAAAAATTCTTTAAGAAATTAACCCTTCTAGGCAACCTATGCCACCATACAAATACTTCATTAAGGAAACCTTGGTCACCTCCATTATATGAAATGATCTCTTTTGTACGTTTCATGAACATTTTGAAGGTGCAATTTGATGGCTCGATCACCATTATTCCGGAATTGAAGATTGATGCATCGTTACCTGCAGATGACAGATTCAAAATTTAAATATTTAAACTCGAATTTTCATTCCTAGTATCTTAATTCGATTGTACACAAATTTTAAGAATCGTATATATGGTCTTGAAACTTGTGATTTTATACATTGCCATAATATTTATATAAATGAAAACGTGTGTATTTTGTATATATATGGAGAAAATATTTTTCAAAAAAGTGTTCCAATTTTTCTATATTTAGTAGGTCAAATTTTGATTTTTTTTAAAAAAGAAAATGACTTTGCTAGTGGACATAGAGATAACAAATTCTATACGTAACATGTTATATTGATTGTCTCCTCTCGGTCCAATCCCTCTCTCCGGGGCCAACCATGCATCCACACCCGCTTCTTTTCAAAAAAAGGGCGCTAGTAAAACAAAGAAAGTAAGACGTATAAACTGAAACAACTAATATTACCTGTAGCGGTCATCTGAGGAAAATGGAAAAGGAGGTCAATGTTACGAAGAACGATAATATCAGCATCAATGAAAATGATTTTATCATAATCCGTAAGCTGCCACAACCTGAACTTGCTGTAATTATACTCATTATACGTATTTTTCTCAGCTCTAGGGTTTCTTATCCTCTTTATGAACCTGAGTTTCCACCCTGCTTTAATAAGCGCGTCGCGTTTAGATTCAGAAATACTGTTATCTAGAAGAAGAATTAGGTCCCGTTTGGTTCCAGTTCGAAGAAGACTCTGAGCTAATGTTATTGCACCACAAACATATGTTTCTGATGAATGAAGAACCGTGGCATAAGCTTCTCGTGTTGGTATCTTTGTGCTTCTTTCTATTTTCGAAATATCATACACTTCGTTGATTTCTGCAATCAAAATACATTTATTATATCAATTCGACAGAATTCAGTAAATTTGATTTGAATCATATATTTTTATCATTGATAACAAATGAACATAAAATATTAGAGGTTAGTGAAGTAATTAATAATTAATAGAAAGGTCTCAGCATGTGGACTAATAAATATTTGTGTTCAATTAATTTGTATTATTAGGTTTTCTAATTAGTTGAACATTTGACTTATCTTATTATGAATAGAAAAGAATAATATTTGTATCATTTTTGTGTATTAGTATAATTTTCATGACACGCCTTAGCCAATATATTTTGTATATATATATGCAAGTAGACATTTAATTTCTCAAAATCTACCAAACATTTTACTGACTATTTGGATAATGCTTTTTCAACCTCCTTTTGGCACCAACCATTTAAATCAAAATTCTCACCAATAAATGTTATACACACCGTTATTGTAAATGAATATTTTACGCTATCATATCACTCAAAAAATATTTATAGATTAAAAAAATTTAAATATGTAATTTATAATCATAAAAATAGAACAAGTTATCTCTGTAACAAAGAAAAAAACGATTCGATTATATAAAAATGCGTAACACTAATAGGTATATAACTCAAAAGTCTCAAGCTAGTTGGCAGACAATATTAACCAAGAATATTTGAGACTATTATTACAAGTAGAGGTAACCAAAACGTTTGAGAAAATCATTATAATTAGGTGAAGAAAAATAATTCAAAAAGATTTATTTTAATATTTAAGAAAATAGATAAATAAAATTAGTTACTGATTTTTACCATAGAAGCGCCTGTAGCTCAGTGGATAGAGCGTCTGTTTCCTAAGCAGAAAGTCGTAGGTTCGACCCCTACCTGGCGCGTATCATTTTTTCGAATCATTACGATACGTCTCACACACTAACCGTGTCATTTCTCTTTTATGATCAACGTAATTTAACATGTTAGGAATCAACACATTCCATTCCGATATAACTTAAGGATGATCGTTGTGATCTTCATTTTTTTGGAATTAACACAATTCGATATGTCTCACACACTAACCTACTATGATATTTTCTTTACTATCAATATAATTTAACATGCTAGGAGTTAACACATCCCAATCATTGTGAACAATGTTCGAAATCACACATTCCAATACTTCTTGAGAATAATCATTTTCATTTTTTACGATCATTACTGTAATTTAACATGTTATAGCAGGTCGATCATTTATATCGATTTAAGTAAAAGTTTGAAAGTGTTTAAACATACCTTTTCCCCATAGAGGCAAAGCTAACATACAAGAACCAATTGGCATTGAAACTTTTTGAGCCAATTTATCCATATTTGACTCATAATACCACCAATCATCTTCTTTTTTCTTTAACTCCTCACATCTAAACATTTCAACCATAGGTCTACACTTACTCAAAAATATCAATTTCATTTTCTTTCCATTTCCTCTTTTCACAGCCAAATTTGCAGCCACAAGATTCACTTGTAACCTATAAACATCTCTTCCCCATCCTTCTTGTGGATATTTACATGGTAATTTAACAACTAACATATCCATATTATCTCTATAGTTGTTAAAATTTGGCATTGGTATTTCAGGACACATTGGTCCATCCATTTCTTCTTCTTCATCTATCCATTCTGGAAAAATATCTTTCCATTCAAATAAATTCGAGATTTTCTCGAATTTTATGTGTGTTATTTGGCCATAGATTTTCCATTCACTAACATCTTCACCTTCCATGTTTACCATTCCTATCTTCATTCCTCTCCTCATTTTATTTAAAAAACTCGGCTTTTCGCGCTTTAATACCATCTTTTTCTCTTCATTCATAGCTATTTTTTCTTCTAATACTGCTTTCATCTTTATCCCTCCTTCTCCCTATTCAAAACAAGGAGGAGAAAAAAAATAGTTCATTTTTTTTTTTATTCAAACAGATGAATATATCTTGAGTTATAAATTTATTGAATTTGAATAAAAAGAATGGACAATGGTCTACATTTACAAAATATATTAATTTTATCCTTCGTTATACTTTAAGGTTATTCATAGCCTTGTTGTTAGCAAATTGTGTCGTACTTGCTCTTGATTTTTCTGTTAAAATCAAGAGCAAATACAAGACGATTTGCTAATGGCAAATGCATGAATAACCCTAAAGTAATATGAAGGGTAAAATTAAGATATTTTGAAGAATAAAAGGTAAATTGAACCTTTTTATTACTAAAAAAAACTCACCTTATTCTTTGAAATATCCTAATTTCACCCTTTGTTATGCTTTGAGTTCATTCATACCTTTAACATCAACAAATCGTTTCATATTTGCTCTTGTCTTTACCAGAAGTTCAACCGTACTTTATCCATTAAAAAAGCCGAGCATATATTAGACGATTTGCTAATACCAAGAATATGAATAGCACCAAAGTATAACGAAGCGTAAAATTATTAGACATTTCAACCTATACAAATTAAGAAAAACAAAAAAATTAAAGCTCACCTTACCTTATGATGACATTCTCTCAATGAACATCTAACAAGAGATGTTGCATATTCATGATAAACATAAGTTGATGGCTTTAGAAGAATAGCAGCATAACCAATCAAGAAACAAGCCAAAAAAACTAAGTTGATTTTTATGATCAATGCTTTAGATGGAAGAGACTTCATAATCATTTTTCTTTTTTTGGTATGTTGTGTATAGAAAGGAGAGTGCTTAGTTTTTTCTTTGTACTATATAATAAAATGTGAACTTTCACTCTCTCCAACCTTAATAATAATAATAATAATAATATTTGTAGTGAGCAAGTAAGATAGTTGATTAATTTAAAATTGAGTGATTAATATATAATTAAAAGGGATTTGGCAATAGTTGTTAGAGAGACAGAGAGGAGGCCTAATTATGAAAAGATTAAGAAATAAGTAATTAGAGCTACTAAGAAAGCTCCAAGTGTTGTTTACTTGTCTTTTTAACATTTCATTTTCTTAGCTTGGACATCAATATATATAAGGGAATTAAGGAGATTTAAATTGTTTGCCATATGTTTTATATGTGTTGTTATAATTATTATTATTTATTTTTGAAAAAAAGATATTATATTATTTTATTTCCTAAAATACTCATCCTTTATTGTTAAGATACAAAGTTGATAATGGCTGTTGAGTCAATTTGTTTTTCTTCAAGGGAAGGGCAAATGGGCTTTTTTTTCTTGCCGTCGAGTTTGTATATTGATAATATGTTATTATCACTAAATCACTCATAAAAGTGAGTATATTGACATAAAAAAGATATATATAATATATTATTATTATTATTATAAACAATTAAATTACAGGTGGTTGTATACTTATTATGAATTTAATATTTTTGATGTGAAAATGATTCTTTATATAAAAGTTCTTTTTGAATCTCAATAATAGTAAAATATGGATCCATAATTTTAACAATATAATAAGTGCAATGCTTAGAACTTTAAAAGTTCGAATTTATAAAACTTAAATCATGGATCCATTTCTGAATACGATATTTTTTTTTTAATTCTTTTGTAATATTATCAACTGAGCCGGATCCACCCTTATTATATTAGGTTCATATAAATCCAATACTTTCAAAGAGAAGCATAAATTTATGAATAAAATTTTATAAAATTATAACAAATAATAGATCGATACATAAATATAAAGCCGAACTTATAAAGGGTAAAATTCATGATCCATCTCTAATTATCAGAGTAACATTTGTTAATTCCTTTTTCAACTTAGCAGAGTGCTTGCCATTTGGAGTAAGAAATACTTAAATAAAATTGTGAAGACAAAATAATTAAGAAAATGTTAAAATTCATAATTTTTGAAATATTTGGAAGGGCAGCTAATAGGTTAAGGCCAACAACTTGTATAGTTGTGCTGTCAATGTCTTATGAACAAACAAATGTCACTTTTATCTGTTACAAAATTGCAAGGTCGCACCAATACTTGATTTTCTACACATTTTTAGAACTAATATAATTTATTATATTGCTATATAAAACATAATAAATAAATAAATAAACCAGCAATGATTATCTTTAACAAATGATCATTTTAATAGGCTTTAGGTGAGATAACCACTCTTTACCAAAACAATAGATTCCCATGTTGATATTAGGGTAGAAAATCATTGTTGTACACTCAATGTCAACCCTTTCAATAATTTACATGAATATTACTCCTACCGTCGTCATCATTTTATAAGTTCAACACAAAACTAATGATTTGTTTCCATTCTGTCTTTAATAATATCTGTTCTTGAAGACTACAAACACTTCAATACATAATATTTATTAAAAAAAGATCATATCTTATAACACGAATGAGTATACGAATGCTTCATTACTTAATATTTATTGAAAAAAGATCATATCTTATAAAAAATGAGAGTAAGAACAAAACACGATAAGTAATTTGAGATGAATAGAATATTGCATAACAAGGCAGCCTTGTAATCTGCCATCTCTTTTTATTAGTGAGAGGGGAAATGATCAAAACTACTTTGTTAACAACATATTAAACTATGTTAATGAAGGTACATTGTTGTAGATGAGTCAAATTTCTCTTTTTCTTTAGGTACATAATAGTCTAGGTAAGCTTTTAGTATAAAAAAAGCAGGCTTCATTGAATTGTTCATTACTTATCACTACATATCCAGAAGAGACCTTTATTAAGTTTCTAATTATATTATACCAACAGCTTCAGCAGTTAGTTGGTACAAGTCACGAATCAGCGTGCTCAGCGATATCGTCTCTACTGGTGCATGACTCACAAGTCAAGACCAAAAACACTGGATGACATAAAGCAACACACAAATTTTAATAATGTACCAGAAGAGCACCACACACATCATTTCTTTCACTCTCAAATGAAATGGGAGGTGATCCTGGGATAATTTACCTCATCAATACTAAGAGTCAAAACATAATTCAACAATTCAAATTGTGCAATGTACAGATGACAGACACCAAGTAAATTGTGCCTCTAGTTACCAACTCATTGACTTTTAATTGTATAACATGTTAGTTGTTCCCTCCATTAAATATTCAAGCAAGAACTTGATCATTTATGTATCTTCTTTAAGCTAATCCAGCAGTACCTGAACATATGAAGAAATTAGTAAAAGCTTATAGAAATTACTAATAAAACAAGTCAGAGTAGAAAGCATACGGAGCTTAACTATTTGGATTATTCGGGTCGACCAAGTGCAGAGGAGAATGTGAACCTGCCTCTATTTTGATTTGTTTCAAACAGGAGCTGCTTGCAAAAAAATCATGCTTTTGTAACATCTTGAATGTGCTGTGAATGGCTTTTACCAGGGGGAATAAAGATAAGGTCCTCCCAGCCAGAATTTCTCTGACTTATCTGCCACCGGAAACACAGAGAAGTTAGGAGAAGTAACCGAGAGAAGAGAAAAAAAATAGGCGGGGGGTCCATGTCGGAATATTGTTACATTTGCTTAAACAAAGCATAGAATAGAAAAGCTTTAAGATGTTATCCCAGAAAACATTTCTTCTATGCTGTTTGAAATTCAAATTTGGCGATAAGCTACAATACATAGCTTTTAAATTTTCAATTCTGCACTTGCGTGTTTTAATTTTTCACTTCCTCCTTTCAATTTTCCAGCAAGGTAACAATGGACAAACATATTTTGACTGTATGAACTGCTGTTGTAAGTTTTTAGTATTTTCCTCATCCCTTTGGAAAAAGGGGTAGTGGGTAAAAGCTGGTAGATTAGCCTTAATTTCCTTGGCTTATGGTTTACTCATTATGTTGCTTTCTCTGAATGAGTACTTATGGAGAGTCATGGTATCAGTCCCTCAACAAGTTTCAGACCAAGATATAATTGATTCATCTTAACAACATGTAGTGCGATAACAGATTAATTGATGCATGAAACTAAGAATTCGAAGTATAATTGAACTTCTGAAATTAACATATAAAATGTCCAAGCAGGAAGCACCTACCTCCATTTTTTTCAGGACATCTTCCAAAGTCCCTACCTGTTGATAAGGAAAAAGAATACTAGCAAGTTAACATTAGCTGCTATAGTGTCTTGTTACAGTGACCGGTCAGACGACAAAAAATCTCGACGAATACAGAAAAGCCAGTAAACCTTGTCCTTTCATGGACAAGCCCCTATGATAGTCCGACAGAAGTCTTTAGAAAGGAAAAGAAACACTGTTCTTCCGATAACTTACCAAAAAGATACGGCCAGTAAGAGGATCCGCAAGGTGATTTTTACATACAAAAGGTTTTAAACAGCAAAGCCTTAATGTCCTTAGCATTCATCAAACCTCTTTCAGGGTTCTTAACTCCGTTTCCTTCTTGTAATTGAAGTAAGAGATTTTGCATTAACATGATAATTAACTAGGGAGACATAGCTATATTTTTCAAGCAATAACTTTCAACCATTAATCCTCTCCATTACATGCAAAATTTACTATGCTAGAGTCTCCAAGTGAACCTGTTGCACGTAAATTCAAATTTTAAAATCCTCTCCGCACTCGGACAATGTTAGACTTGATGAAAGAGAGATCACTGCCAATGAAATTTACTCCCAGACACTTGTAAAAAAAGTAAGTGCTCATAGACATCTTATATTCACCTTTTAGCATGTTTGACCATCCTAAATCTATCTGCACGCCCTATCAGAAAGCAAACAGAAAGATAAAAGTGATTATGATACCATAATGTGCTGAGAGACACTAGTTCCTCTCGATGCCCTTGACGATAACTCCTTTTCTATATCCTCCTGTATACCAGAAAAGGAATTCAAACTACAACCATCACGAATAAATAGTTACATCTAGTTTTTTTGTTTCTTCTGACTAGCTTCAGTTAAAGATATTAAACCAACATACCTTTCGAAAGTATATTGGACAGTATCGTCTGTTTCTCTTTTTCACAACTAGGAGATCTGACTGCACAAGAACAAAAAGCTACAGAATTAAGCGGAGTTTCACCATATTCAGTGCAGTCCACCCCCCGATATACAAAATATTTAGCAAAAGCTTTGCAGTGAGTGAAGGTTCATAATTCAAAAACTACAAAGGCTGAGTATGTAATGCTAGTGGTTTTTTTTGCATATAGTTGGCAAAAAAGTATATATGGTACCTGGAAAACAGGGACTCCATCAAATCCAGTCTTCACATCAGAAGCTTTTAACTGTCACAGAAAAGGTCCATGCTGAGATGAACAGATCTTTTTAATAAGCATGCTTTGAAATGTTATGTTTAGCCAAAGAGGTATTTTCAGGAGGAGGAGACAGAAGTTGGGTGGCAATGGAGGTGAAGTCATTAGTAATCTATGCTTCATCTGCTAGGCTAGTGAGCAAGAGCCTACATACTGGGCATGTCAGTAACCCAAGTTCAAATCTCGGAAAGACCTCCATTTTGGAAATTTTTAATTATCAGAAAAGAGAAGAAAAAATTAAGGGCATAGCAGTGAACCTCCAAAATTGATGGGTTGCAAGCAACTCTACCGCCTCTGGAATCTGGTCATTAGATAAAACTACATGCCAGTGTATTTTCACGTAAATATCACAGATAGATGAATATACAGTAAAATTATCACTTGCACAACTGAACAGGCATCCTTGTGCAGTTCTACTGCATTCAGTGGAAATTACAAGGATCCAGACCCAAAACTTAAGGAAGACCAATGCAGATAACTACCTCCATTGCATTCTTAATTTGAACAGGATCTGGCAAAAAACGAAATGCAATTCCTTCAACCTTCAACATGTAAACCTGCAAATTGATATGAAAAAGAAAGATGTGTAACCAATCAAAATACAGGACAAGTGCCTAGCAACACCTTTAGGAAGAAATGGAAAAGCAAAAAACAGAAATTCTTGCACATACAGACAACTGCAACTAGTTGCAATAGATTACTTAATGTACACTGGACCTGTTAAATAGAGACAAAAATGTCTTTCATTCTTAAGTTAGACTTCAACTTTTTCTTTTTAGTTTAATAGCAGAAGAAGATATATTAAACGGGGCAGATCAGACGTCTGAGGCTCAAACGGAGTACAATAGGATCCCCTTTTTTATGGATGAACAAGAGATACGAAATGTATCGATAATGCATACAACTTATCTTAAAGATGTAAAAGAGAAGAAATCCCTAAAAGGAATGGTAAAGGAAAATGGCTCAGTAAATTAATCTTAACCTGAGATGGTCAGGTAATCTAATCGAGCCTTATCTCAAGGGGTGCTTTTGAAAAGACTCCATTGCTTATGCTAAATAGCATGCATGCTCTGTTTTGATTCAACCAATCAACTATGTGTCAATCTAAACAAGTTAGGATGGTATCTCCATTCTGCTGTATTTGAATCCAACACTTCTTTAACTAATGGACGATTCAATAACCATCAAAGTTTATACCCATTCTTGCAAGAAGAAGTTCTCAATATATGCACAGAATTAGATTGAACATATACATACAAGTAGATCATCAGTAGCTTCTGACTTTCCACCAACCAATCTTGATAAGCACTAGAGACAAAACTGTCCATCACTAATACCATATCTATTACCAGACACTCTCATGGTACTAAAATTTCGCTAAAGTTCAATCCTTAAAACAAGAAAATGGCCTTCTCCATAGAGTAATCTAATGTCACTCCTAAAGTTTGCAATTCTTTTCTAATGAATGTACAAACTTGTAAAAAGAAAGAAGAAAATAATCACCAAAGCAGATATATCCTTTAAAAGAAAAATTCAAAGCAAAAGGAAACAAAAAATTCACCTGATCAAGTGTCAACGGAACTACCTTAGCTCCACCTCTCACTTCCTTCTTCCGCAACCGTACCTGAAAAACCTTCACATGTTCATTTCTCCACAAACAAACCTTCCATGTATATCAAAACTTCTATAACAACGCCTCAATTACAAACTAAAAAGGTCCACATTATCTGTCTTCTGTATCTGCTATCTTATGTATCAATTCCACTATATTCAGGTTCAATACATCCCAAAAATAAATAATTTGTCCTTTGAAGGCAATGTTCCAATGATAATTACCCAATAATTTCTTTTAAAGCAATCATCTTTAACTTAGTTTTCTCTTTTGGGCTAATTTATACATTTCTTTTCCCCTTCTTGCTACCCTACTTTGAAAAAGGAGTTCATCTCTCCCTTCACTCTCTTCTATACAGAAAAATTCAATAAATTTATTTTAAAAAATGAAGTTCACCTGAGCAAGAAATGCCTCGGCGTCCTCTTGACGGAAGCACAATACTCCGATTGACTTCGCACTGTTCGGGTCGGAAATGAGCACGAATTCATTGTTAGAATTGCTAACGGTGTATACAGAAGTTCCAGTTAATGTCTTAGCCACATAATCCGAGCTCAAACCGGTGTTTCTAGAGACCTTCTCTTGACGCTGCGACACCGAAGCGAACGGAAGAGATAGATGATAAGAATGCAACGGCAACGAACAACTCCTCCCTATAGCCGCCGGCAGCGGCTGCTGAATAAAATCGGCGGCGATTTTAGAACTCAGCCGTTTCGCTTCTTCGAAACGACTGGTGAGTTCGGCACCGAGTCGGGAGCAGTGCTGGTGGACGAAGGTGGAGAGAGACAGTAGAGGACTACTGGAGGGTCCGAATCCGGTTGAGGGTTTGGACTCCATTGATTGTTTACAGAGAGAGGGGAAGAGGAATCGGAGAAGAAGGCTTTCGTTTTTCAAGTTTGGGCTTTCGGTTCACATTAGGTCCAATTATTATTAGTAATCCATCTACCAAAGGCCCATCCATCACAATTCACAATATATAATAGTCTCGTTTGTCTGAATTATATACAAATATTATATAGAGAATATCGACATAAGATATAAATAGGCACACCCAAACTTGATCTCAAATATCGAGTAAACACATCTATTGACCTCAACTTGGTCTCAATTGACAATCCCTCTATTTTTCGTGGACACCCGATGTTGATGTGACACGTAATTGTTGATGTGACACGTAATTTTTGGAGGTGTCTAGATGATCACTTACGAAGTTGGAGTGTTTAACTGGACATTAGAACCGAGTCGAAGTGTCTAGATATGCAGACTCAAAGCTGAAGTGTTTACTTGCCAACTGAGATCAAATTTAAACTTATCTGATCGTTTTGTTCACAACATCAAAAGCAAGATCAAACAACTTGAACAAACAACTCTGTAAGCCAAGTGTGGTGTTTTCTTGAAAAAAAACCTTTGGGATCTATGTTTATTACTACATGTTTGTAAAATAGAATAGCAGGGGTAACAACGAGGGCAAATTTAGCCCATTTTAGTAACGACAAGGACATATTAATTTTTGTACAACTTATACATGTTTAGTAGGTGGATAGAATCAGAGAAAATAAGTTATTTATGTACAAAATTAATACGATGTTTGATTGACAATTTAGAAATCTGCACAATTAATACATGTATAACTTATGATGAAATCTATTTATTATTTAATGCATAATAGAAAGTGAAATAATTAATTCTAATAATCTAATGTATGTCTTATGTATAACTAATACACGAATAACTAATATCTGCATAAAACAATGGATCGACTAATTCATAAATAATCACTACATTACTAATAGATGTCGATGCATAACTCTAACCAACTACCAAAACGACCATTAGAGATCGTTTAATTATTTCTTATCTATTATTTGATTACAATAGAAAGAATAATAATAATTAGTAGTATCATGATAAGTTATTTTGAGAGTGGAATAATAGTATCATAATTAATTATCTCAAGATAGAATAAGAAAATGACAAGAATACCTCAGACGTCCTTCAAACTAATTTCTACTTTAAATGATGGAGGGTATTTTTTTAAATAAACAAATTATTTTTTAAAAATTATTTAATGCATTTGGTTTTCGTACTCCTAATATAACTAATTGTACCATAACTTGTCTTCCAACCAAACGACCCTTAGTACATAGGTTTGCATATATAGAGCTCATGTACATAGTCTAGATTGATTCAGATTTTTCAAATATAACCAAATCAATAAAAACAGATTTTACAACCTCGAGTTTTTTCGTATTTTTTAAGTTTTCTCAAATTTTCTTGGATCTTTTCTAAAAAGTATTCATACACAATGTATAGGTGA
>CM040621.1:91442277-91475123 GCA_022817965.1 Solanum lycopersicoides
ACTTAATATGAAATGAAGAAAGTAGCATACAAGTCCTCTATTTCACACATCTAACCGCATGATATATTAATTCAGCAAAATTAATAATTACTCATGCGGGACCGAGTATACCTAAAATATTAAACTAAAGTAATGTGGTTATATTTTATCCACGTAGAGAAAAGTATGTGCAACAAAAACAATCTACTACTCTCTTTCATCTTATATTATTTGATTATTTTATTTAAATTTTATTTGAACTTTAAAAAAGTAAAAATTAAATTGAAATTTTTATGTAATATTTTAATTTATGATATAGTTTTTGCTTTTTAAAATTTAAATTTGATCAATCTTTTGAAGTTACATTTGAATTAAATTAATTCAGCAATGTTTCAAAATTAAAATTAATTTTGTAGCAGGATTTGCTCTTTAAAAATTCAACTCGAACATTCAAATAAAATTTGATTTTATACCAATCTATTTTATGATGCTTGTCCAAAAGGATCATAACATAACATCTCCAAATCGATGTGAATATATTTAGATACAGCGTATCTAGATTATAAATTACATTTAATTTTAATTATACATATTTCGAAATATATGTATTTGAACTTATCAAAATCTAGTAAGATTTAGGGGTCCGGAAAATACTCTAACTTAGTCGAAATTATTGTTACGGTGCATATTTAATGGAGAACCCTTTATCCTTTCACTATTTAATAGTTTATTTTAAAGGTATATATGTGCCCACATTGACACATTACTATTTATAATTATGTAATATTTATTATATTCACGTGAACATATATATACATTTAGAATACACGAGTCCGGAGCCTAAAGGTTATAAAATATTAACAAAAATTCCAAAATGGTATATAAAATTTTATATTAACCAAAACGGTAAAATCGCTGTAACAACAGCGATTTCCTCCGCCGAAAAAACAAAATTGCTGCTACTGCAGCGATTTTGCAAAATGTGATTTATTTTTTTAAAAAAAAAATATTTCAACAAAATCGCTGCCTAGGCAGCGATTTTCTTGAATTTTATTTAAATAAAATCGCTGCCTAGGCAGCAATTTTCATTAAAAAAAAAATTAAATCACTACCAAGGCAAGGCTGCGATTTTCATTAAAATTTTTTTTTTTATTTTCTTAAATTTTGGAGCGTTTTATTAAAAAAATTTAAGAATTTATTTTTTAATGGAAATCGCTGTCAAGGGAAGCGATTTCCTTTTAATTTTTTTTATGAAAAGGCAGCGATTTCCTTTTTAAAAAAAAATTAATGAAAATCGCTGCCTAGGCAGCGAGTTCCTTTTAAAAAAAAAAAAATCTATGAAAATCGCTGCCTAGACAGTGATTTATTTTTTTAAAAATAATAATATTTTTTTTCAAGAAGCAGCGATTTTGTTGATTTTTTTTTTTTAAAAAAATAATCACATTTTTGCAAAATCGCTGCAGTAGCAGCGACTTTGCTTTTTCCGGCGGAGGAAATCGCTGTTGTTCCAACGATTTTGCCGTTTTGGTTAATATAAAATTTTATATACCATTTTGGAATTTTTGTTAATATTTTATACCCTTTAAGCTCCAGACTATTGCACGAGGGTAAAAGTCCTTTCCAAAGTTTTATATTATCACAACAATTTTGGTCAAAGTTCATATATATTTCAGACCTTTTCCCTATGATTTATAATGTTAGAAACTAAATTAACTCCTAAGCTAGTGAAATTTCTATAAGTTTTCCTTCTTCTTGGATCTCTGAATGCAGTTTTGATGCAAGAAGAATTTCTGAACTAGAATTCCATTGAAACTATATGAATTATAATTCCATTAGATTAAAATTAGAATTTCTATTTAGCAAGTTCATTTTATCTTATTTCACTTACCAAGATATTGATAACAAATTAGTAGTTGTTTAGTCTTTTTTTGAGAGTTTAATCTCATTATTGTAGCCGCATTAATAAATACTTAGGTATAACACCATTTATTCAGCGAAATTACTTCTACGGGGACCAAAAAGATACCTAAATTATTGTTATATTTTGTCCACATAGAGAAAAGAATGTGCAACACGCAAAACAATTTAATACTCTCTTCAATCATTTTAACTTCATATCGATCTAATTTTATTATCGCCACGCAAGTGGCAATGTCCAGAGCGCGACCGGCTCATAAATATTCTTCGCTGGGACCCTCTGGTTCAGCAAAATTTAAAAGAGGTCCCTTAGCATTAATATATAATAAATATAGTAATTTATTGGTAAAATGAATATCGATAATTTAGCAACAATGAAAAAGTTGTTGTTGAAACTACCAATGTTGTTGCTTCTTCTTCTTCTTCTTCAACAACAACAACAACAAGTTGCTTCACATTCTACTGTTGAGTATCTTCCCGGTTTGCCGGGACGCCTCCCGTTTCCTCTAGAGACCGGGTGAGCTCGTTTGTGTTTATTTATTTATTTATTTATTTGAGAACGAGAAGATTTTTATCGTAAAGTAAAACTATGTTTTTGTGGCAATATTAGAGAGGAAGTTTGAATTTTAAAATTTGATAGGTTTCAAAAGTTTTAGAATAACTACATTAGATATAAATAATCAAGGTGGAGATGATTTATAGAGAGGATGGTGGTAATATCAATAAAAAGTAGGATGGTTCAAAATCGAATTGAAGCTGATAATACGAATAAAAAAAATGAGTTATTGATTTATCGGTATAATTTGACGGTTTTGTTTTTGTAATTATATAGATTATCAATGATTTGAAGTTTGTAAATTAATAAACTATATTTATACCATTCGATTTATAAATTTTTTGATTTAGAATTCAGAACCTGTTTGTATTGTTGTTTAGAAGTTAAAAACACTTATTTTGTGAAAATCATATTTGTGAAAAATCAAGTGTCTCACGAGTCAGTAAACTACATTTAAATAGAAGTAAAAATATTTTTTTTAATGATGGGAAGAATTAAAATGCAGAGGCAGAAATGGGAAATTAAGTTTTTCAAGATTAAAATATCTCTTTCATGTCTATATATTTGTCAATATATCACTTAATACTCAAAGCATATCTCATAAGTTTGATTAAGTTTCATTTTAAAAACTTTTTATTTTTTATTTTTATATAATTAATATTTTATTTTACATTTATATTATCATTTTATATTTTATTTATTATTTTACAAAATGAGAGGAAAAAAAGGTAAACAATATCTTTGTAAAATTAGATGAAGAAGAAAGATAACAACTATAGATATCAACCCTCCCATAAAAAAGTACAATATTAATTGAAAAATGGAGTATGTACATTTTAACTTCATAAAAATAAAAATTAAATATTCTTTTTATACTAGATATTAAAATAGTTTATCTCTATAAAATGATTTTAATATTAATACATACCTTTTATCGGACTTTCGTAAGCTCTTTTTAAAAATATTAGTTAAACACATTTGTTTATCTAAAACTTTTTTGAAAAGAATTAGTCAAACAGTTTTTTATTTTTTTTCATAAGCATTTTTTCTGAAAATTTAGTTTTACAAAATGCTTCAGCAAATAAGCAGTTTTGATCAGCAAGTCAAACATGCTCTTAATTTCATATTTTATTTCTGACAATTTCAAACTTTCGTTTATTCTATCAACTTATATGTATAGTTTATTTAGTTTGTTAGTGTTACTTTAGCAAGATAAAATATATCTATTTATATGCATAGTTTATTTGATATGTCAGCGTATTTCTATATAAGTTTAATTATTTATGTTTTTATTTTAAATTATAACAATTAAATTGATAATCGAACTGATAAATAATAAAAAATTAATAAACGTTAATCGATAAATTAATATATAAATAATTCTTTGATGATTTAATATGTCTTACGAATATAAATCGAACGAATAAACCTTAAAACAAATTTGAACCAATGATAAGCAACCCTTAATAGAAAGTACTATATTTCATTTACTACTACTAATTTATTTTATTTTAATTATATGAAAATGTAATTAATTATTAATTAATTAGGTATGTTGGAGTTGGTAAAGATGAGGAGTTGCAACTTTTCTACTATTTTTTGGAATCAGAATCCGAACCTACTACCGATCCTCTTTTGATTTGGCTACCTGGTGGGCCCGGTTGCTCTGCTGTCACTGCCATTGTTAATGGGATAGGTACTCGTTCGTATTTTAATTTGTTCGTCTGATTTTGATAATCAATTTTTATAGTGCTAAAAAAAAATGAAATAAGATATAAGTATTCACTTAAATTATAACTGAAATCACAGAAATATATATTAACTAAATTAAAACTATATTAACTCGAATCAATCTTCTTAAAATAATTTTGTACACTTAGCTTGTGTGACATTCAAACATCTCTCACGCGCGTCAACTACGTGAAATTATGGTGTGTGTCATGTATGCTAAAAGGTGTATAAAATTAAAAAAAAAATGAATTTGGGGTAATATGATTTTATTTTAGTTAAGGTGTATTTCTGGAATTTCGGTAATAATCTAAGGAATACAAGTACCTTATCCCAAAAAATGTTTTCTCTGTCCCAGTTTATGTGACACTTTTCGTTTTTCTAGAGTCAAACAATTTAAGTTTGATCGATAATTTGCTCGTGGAATCTTCAAAAATTTTGAAATGAAATTTATATATTTATAAACTATGTAAAAAGTATTATAAGTCACAGTAATTTAATCATTTAAAATGTTTAAAAGATCTATGAAAAACTTATAATAAAAATAGATTTGTTTGAATTTCAAAATTAAAAATGTGTTACATAAAATAGAGCAAAGATAGTACATTTTTCTAATTTATTTTTACATTTCATATTTAAATTTACATATTTATTAAAAAGTAATGATTGTCACAACTATTTAACCCTACTACATTTATTAATTGATGTATATATTTTGATAAATAATTTTTAAAAAAATAGTCCAAAGATAATAATAATAATACGATATTTTCTTATTTAGGACCACTCCGTTTTGTGGAACAAGTCTACGATGAGAGTATGCCCTCGTTCGTACTAAACCCACACGCATGGACAAAGGCAAGTTTGTTTGTTTTTATTATTATTTTTAAAATATTGTTTTGATAAAAAAAAATTGTTATAATTATATAGAGTAAATATTTCAAAAGGTCACTTAACTATGTGAAATTATTTGAGAAAGTCACTCAACTTGATTTTGTATCGATAAAGTCACTAAACTTACAAATTTTCTTTTATAAAGTCAGTAAAGTTAAACTATTTTTCTAGAAAATCATTATAACCAAAAGAGAAAAGAGATAATTGCATAAATCACCCTACAAGTTTAGTTTTGTAATACTTACTTTCAGCTTAGTTTATAATATTATTCTTACCTCTCTTTTTTTTATTAATAATTATTTTCTTAACTCAATTGTTATGAATATAAAAATACGAATTTGACTTCCCTCCATTACGCTTTTTTTTCTAGTCAACTACACATCTAGATAAGAAACATATGACTTAACCATAATTAAGTGAATAAGCTTTCAACAAATAATTTCTAAACTTTGATAAGAAAAGATATTCTCTACTAATATTAGAATCCATTGATTTCAACTTATGTTTTATATTCAAATATCAATCTTGCCCATTATTTAATCACTTTCTGTGTTCGTAAATTTATTGTAAAAATATTATACGAAGAAATAAAAAATAAAAGAAGGAATCATCATCATCATTAATATCGATAAAATCGTTTAATAAGAATGGAAAATAGAAAATGCATTAGAATTACAAAGGTAAAACTATTTACAAAAATACTCCTTTTTAATCTTCTTTTATAAAATAATAATAAAAGAAACTATTAATTTAAAGGAAAAATATTTTGTAAGACTACTGTTTATAGGCTAATCAAAAAACGTTGACAAGTTCCCGTTACATAATTTTAATATTTAAATGTAAAAATATCAAAAATAAAATTAATGATATTAATATATCCCTATTAATTTAGTTAAGACCATTATTTATAAATAAATAAATAAGAGATAAACATAATATTATAAACTACAATGAAAGTAAATATTTAAAAAACTAAACTTGAAGGATGATTTGTGCAATTATCTCTTTTATCTTTTGGTTATAATGATTTTGTAGAAAAATTAGTTTACCTTGAGTGACTTTATAAAAGATAATCTATAAGTTGAATGACTTTATTGATACAAAATTAAGTTGAGTGATTTTCTCAAATAATTTCACATAATTGAGTGACCTTTTGAGATATTTACTCTAATTATATACTACATAATTAAAGAATAGTTACACATATATGATATATATCATTCGATTATCGATTTTCAGATAGCAAGTATAATATTTTTGGATCAACCAATAAACACTGGATTTTCATATGTAACAAATGAAGCTGCATATAAACAAACTGATGTACAAGCATTTGACTATGTTTATGAATTTATAAGAAAGGTAGGTACATAATTCTTGATTTTTTTTTACTATAAACTAAATTGAAATCATGTTTATTTAACTATGAATTAATTATTTCAGTGGCTTAATGATCATCAAAAATACATCTCAAATTCATTTTACATGTCTGGAAACTCATATGCTGGCAAGATGATACCAGTTGTAGCCCAATTGATATCAAATGGTAAGGTTCACGTATACTATCGATAAAAATATTACACACGTATCAAAAATTATATAATGTATACATTTACTACGTATAATAAATCTTATAGAAATTATTTTTTGATTTTGTAAATGCAGGAAATACAGCAGGCAATGAGCCATTTGTTAATCTTCAGGTTAATAGTTCTCTAATTAAAAATTGTTATCTAATAATTAATTACCATCACAAGTAATATGTTTTTTTAATTATTATTTTAGGGGTATTTAATGGGCAGTCCTGGTACATTTCGTCCTCAAGAAGATAATTATCAAATACTTTTTAGCCATGGCATGGGACTTATATCTGATGAACTTTATAAGGTTTAACTCATAATTAATTTGTTTTAATTACTTTTCAAAATTATAGGGATAAGACACTAGTACATGTGGACTATGATCGAAATCCTAGAGACACATTTTAACTAATCTAAGGTCTTATCTCCCTTCTAAACTCATTTTTTGTGTGATTTTATACACCTTTTTTGGCTTACGTGGCACACTCCGTGACTCCACTTAAGTGAAGCGCGTGGGAGACGTTTGGAGGCCACATTGGCTAAAAGGTGTACAAAATTAAAAAAAAAAAAAAAGTTCAGGGTGATAAAACCTTAATTTAGTTAAGGTGTGTCTTTAAAATTTTGATCATACTCTAAGATACAGCTATCTTATTCCAAATAAATATAATTAGGTTTAAAATTTGACATGTCAATTTAACTTGAATATTGATTTGTGTTAACAGTCATTAGAGAAGAATTGTGGAGGAGAATATACAAATATAGATCCCAACAATAAAGGATGTGCAAATGACTTTCGAATTTTCAAGCAGGTTATAAATATTGTTTTACAGTATTATCGATCCATCAATATAATTTAACATGTGATAGTAAGTTATTTATTATTTTAATGTCAGTAAATTAACATATAGTAATGCAGTTGGTAAAAAACATTAATGGGGAACACATATTAGAGCCCTTTTGCACATATGATTATCTTCAAGGCCCATATCAAATGTCTGGTGAAAGAAGATTACTTGATGATAAACTCATCTCCTTACAACATCAAGACAAGTGTGCAGTAAGTTCTTTTTTGTTATATATATATTTTATTTTATATACCTCTAATTTTCATCGTCCAGAGACTATAATATCTGTTGAGGTGGTTAGACTAATTACCACATCCCTCTTCTCGATGTAAAAAATGAATATACGAGAAATAGATATTCAACCTACAATGTCCGATGATGAAGAAATATTAGTACTAAAACCAAAGAAATAAAATATCTGATAATATCACAGGTGATTATTCAACTTTAGTTAGTTCTTTAGAAAGTTACTTAACTTTTTTTTAATACAATTACATGACTTTAGATTATAAAAAGAAAATTGAGTGATTTTCTAAGAAATACCCTTATCATCATTTCCTGAATTTTTTTAAAAAATGAAGACAGGTAAAAATGAAGAAAATAATCGATAATGGGCCGGGCTTTATTTTGACATTCATAACATTATTGAGAGTATATGAAAAAAATTGGAAAACTTACATAAATATATTATAATAAAAAAATCTTTATCATTTATAACAATAATATTTTTTTTTTATTTGATCACTTTTAATTCATTTATAATACAAGTTTAATTTATATTACAGAGAACAATATTTTATTCACATATAATACAAATTTTAATTATAGATAATTCATTTATCACACATTTTAATACACTTATAATACAATGTGTCAAATTTTTACCAAACAAATATAATATATTTTAAAAAATAATTATAATTCATATATATTGCATACATAATTCACTTTTAATACATATTACAGATTTAACATAATATTGCTATAAATGGTAATAAATAAAAAGTATTGTTAAAATCAGTAATTATTTATTAAAATGTATCAATTAATGTAATTTTTCCAAAAAAAAAAAAAATCACATTACTGTAAGCGTGTATAACTTAAATAAGTAAATAAAATACTATTAATTGTAGAAATTTATTCTCAATTACTTCAGTCTTACTGGCGCAAGCATATGAAGTATTGGGCTAATGACCCGAAAGTCCAAGAAGCTCTTCATATTCGAAAGGTACGTGGATTACAATATGAGTGTATATATACCCCATAATTAACTATTTTCTCCGTTTATTTTTATTTACTCAATATTAGTTTGACATATTTCTTAAAATAAACAAATAAAATGATAGTTTTACTATATCACTTAGTTACTAGTAATTTTACTCTTCACAGCGAAGCATAGGAAGCTGGGTACAATGTAACAAAATTTCAAGTGTAGGCGCTCCTCCCAACTACACCCTCACGGTAGATAATGTTATACCATATCATGCAAATCTAAGCATTAAAGGTTATCGATCACTTATATACAGGTAATTAGTACTCAATATTGTTACGGCATGTGTTTATGTAAGTTTTATATATTTGGCATGATATTAAAGTTATTGCATGATATCTGAATACGCAAAGTAAATGGAAGTTTCATCATTAAAATTTATTTTGTTTGAAACTTTTAAAGTTAGAGTTATATTTGATCATACTTTTTGCAAATAGTGTTTATAATTTGAATGTATTTTTTCTAGTATAATAAAAGTGGTAACACGATTTTAAGTATTTTATAGATTCGAAATACAAATTCAAGTTGTATTTGAATTCTTCATGACTAAACACTAATTTCTTAAAAAACAAAGAGAATTTCTGAATTAAAAAAAAAATCATGATTAAACGGGTCTTAAATCTCACCTAGTGCTACAAATCTAAAAAAGATTAATACTTAAAAAGATATGTGAGCCCCTGCGAAGATATACAAAAGAACTTTTTTCATGTCATTATAATTTTATTTTTTTGATGTATTTACAATGATCTCATGAATATAAAAATTTCATGAATATAAAATGGAGATTTTTTTTATTTTCATATGTTTAAACAGCGGTGATCATGATTACTCGGTACCTTTTCAATCCACACAAAAATGGATAAAGTCTCTAAACTACTCTATTGTTGATGATTGGCGTCCATGGAACGTAAATAATCAAGTTGCAGGGTAATTAATCTCCAAATTTAACATCATTAATTACAATTATGAATTCTTAAAACTAATTATTATTATGTTTTTTGATAATGCTTAATCATTTTTCTAATATCGTATCCTTGTAGTTATACGAGATCTTACTCCAACAAAATGACTTTTGCAACCGTGAAGGTATGAAATTAATTGTAGAAATAATTTTCATGAAAATTGGAAATAATTGATTTATTTTATTTAACGAACTTATTTTAACTTTATATTTGTATTTAACTTTGTGTTTTAAAAAAAAAATAGGGATCAGGACACACAGCTTGTAGATACAAACCTGAAGAATGTTTTGGTATGTTCAAAAGATGGATAAATCATGATCCTCTATAAATACTCCTCAATTTCATCTATATATTATTTTAATGAAATAATATTTTCTTTAACTCTTGGAGATCAATTTTATTGCCCACAATATCATTAAAAGAGTAATCATGTATTTCAAATTGTGAAATGTATTTATTCTTGAATTCATATTCATAAAATTAGCTTCAATTATGCAATATTTCTCTGAGTGTTCATAAATGCATTTAAAGGATCTAAAAATGTTAATAAAAAAAAGCTCTAAATTTGAGGAGAAGATGTATAACTCTTTAAACACTGCAGCAAATTAAGTATCTGATAAATGCAAGTTACTGTTGGGAAAACGCGGACAATCACAACAATATATATGGTTAAAGTAATGGAAATAAAATGGGAAAATAATGACACCAAGAATTTTACGTGGAAACCCTTCTGAATAAGGGAAAAAACCACGGCCAAGAGGAGCAACTGATATCACTATAGTAAGGAATTTTTACACTGTGTAGTCACGAATACAATACTCAAAGTGACTACTATACACTCAAAAGAAACAACACTCTTTTGGTTTCCGTCTTACTAAAATATCGCTCACACTCTATTTTTCTTCACAGACTATTTTCTTATATATAGTCTATGGAATACCTCACTTTGCTCTCAAAATGGTTTTTCTCTCTAACTTGGTGTGTTCTACAAATGAGCAAGAATGCTCTATTTATAGAAGGATAAAACCATGCCTATGTCACTAATGACATAGGTAAAATAGCAAAGTCAAAAATGGTTTGCAAATCTTACCAATTTGCCAACTACCAAGTCTTAATTTTCAACTCCAATTACTATTCCTTTTAACAATTGCTTGTACCAATTGAATAGCTAAAGTTGACCAAAAAATGGGATGGATTCAACAAATCTCCCCCTCCAGTCCCATTTACTGGAAGAAGGTATCTTCATCTTCTTTAGAGAGAGCTTATACCCACAAGTTCTTCAAAGCTCTCATGCCCTTGGGCAATTTTACCAACTCATAAGTGTGGTTCTCATGCAAAGACTTCATCTCATCTTGCATGGCTTCAATCCATTGATCTTGTGCTCATCTTCCATGGCCTCCTCATAACATTCAGGTTCTCCCCGTCAGTGAGTAACACATACTCATTGGATGAATAACGGGAGGAAGGAAACCGCTGTCTTGTGGACCTCCGAAGCGGAATATTTGATTCGTCCACAACTTCATGAGCAACAGGATCATCAATAACAATATCATTGTTATTATCAACATCAACATGTTGATTTGATACATGATTCTGGGCGTCACTATGATTATCAAGCCCAACAACATCATGCACACTTGTGTGAGGAACGTCATCATGATGAATTATACCATCAAAACTTGAAGATTCTACCTTCTCCGCTTTGTCAATATCTTCAATTGTTTGATTCTCCATGAAAATAATATCACGGCTTCTCACAAGTTTCTTTTCAATTGGATCATATAGCCTGTAACCAAATTCATCTAGGCCATATCCAATGAAGATGCATTGCCTTGTCTTGGCATCTAACTTTGACCTCTCATCTTTTGGCACATGTACAAAAGCTTTGCAACCAAATACTCTCAAATGGTCATAGGAAACATCCTTTCCATACCAAACACTATTTGGTACATCACTTTGCAAAGCAACAGCAGGAGATAGATTAATAACATGTGCAGCGGTCAATAAAGCCTCACCCCAAAATGAGTTCGGCAACTTTGCTTCAGAAAGCAAACATCTAACTCTTTCCATCAAGGTCCTGTTCATCCTCTCAGCCAAACCATTAAGCTGAGGAGTCTTGGGAGGAGTCTTCTGGTGTCTAATACCTTGATGCTTGCAGTATTCGTCAAATGGTCCACAATATTCACCACCATTATCAGTACGAATGCATTTCATTTCTTTCCAGTTTCTCTTTCAACTGAAGCCTGAAACTGCTTAAAGACACCTAACACTTGGTCTTTAGTCTTCAAGACATAGACCCAAAGTTTTCTCGAGCAATCATCAATGAAAGTGACAAAGTAAAGTGCACCACCTAATGTCTTTGTCTTCATTGGACCACATAAATCAGAGTGCACCAACTCAAGCAACTCTGTCTTTCTCGAAGGGGGTAGGACTTAAAGGAAACTCTATTTTGTTTACCAGCCAAGCAGTGCTCACACTTTTCTAATTTAGCACTTTTGAAATTTGACAAAAATTTCTTCTTGGCTAGAACATTAAGTCCTTTCTCGCTGATGTGGCTAAGCCTCTTGTGCCATAATGTTGAAGAGCTATCGCTCTCAACCGCATTCACCATATCAACACAAGCAGAGGCCGTAGTCCAATATAGACCACGACGTTTGTTACCACGAGCCACAACCAAGGAACCCTTGATGAGCTTCCATTTTCCATCACCGTTGGTACTAACATATCCTTCATCATCTAAAACACCAACAGAAATTAGGTGCAGACGAACATCAGGAGCATGTTTCACATTGTTCAAAACTAGTTTAGTTCCAACACTAGTTTCAAACAAATTGTACCAATACCAACCACCCTAGAAACAGTCTCATTACCCATACTCAAGTTCCAAAATCACCAGGAGTATAGGAAGAGAAAAAATCCTTCCTTGATGTCACATGGATGCGGCACCAGTATCCACAACCCAGCTTGACTCATCACAAGCAATATTTATCATATCCGCATCAAGGACAGTAACAAGATCTTCGGTGGTAACGGTGGCTAGGCAATTTTCATTGCCATCTTCTTTAGTTTCCTCTTTGTTTTTGTTCTCCCTCTTCAACTTCCTGCAGAACTTCTTCGTGTGCCCTTTCATACCACAATGATAGCACTCAATATCCTTAAGTCTGCCTCTGGATTTGCTCTTATTTTGTTCTCTATTCTGAGAACCACGATTTTGTTTCTCCCCCTGGGGCCAGTTATCAGGACATCCGACGAAGAGGAACCTTGAGTTTTTCTCTCATCTCTTCATTCAAGACACTACTCTTGGCGGAATCCATAGAGATCACACCATCCGGAGCAGAATTTGACAATGACGTTCTAAATGTTTCCCAAGAGTCTGGTAGGGAACCAAGTAGAAGCAAGCCTTGAATTTCTTCATCAAATTTGATGCCCATAGCAGATAATTGGTTCATGATCCCCTGAAAATTATTCAGATGGTCTGTCATCGGAGAACCATCATGATACTTCAAACTCAACATCTGCTTTATCAAGAACATTTTGTTGTTGCCAGTCTTCCGAGCATACAAACTTTCAAGATGCTCCCATAGGGTTCGAGCATGTGTTTCCCCAGAAATATGGTTCAACACATTATCGTCGACCCATTGCCTAATGAATCCACAAACCTGTCTATGCAACAGATTCCATTCTTCATCTGTTTTATTATCAGGCTTTACAGTGGTAAATACTGGTTTGTAAAAATTCTTAACATAAAGCAGATCTTCCATTTTCCCCTTCCAAATGGCATAATTAACACCATTCAAAGTAACCATTCTACTTGTGTTGGCTTCCATTGTTTTCCCCAAAAAATATAGTTATCGCAAATCAAAGTAAATCTTTTCTGATGTGGAAGTTCAGACTGTGCTGCAACCACAGAGCATACTCAGATAAAACCTTGGCTCTGATACCAGTTTGTTGGGAAAACGCGGACAATCACAACAATATATATGGTTAAAGTAATGGAAATAAAATGGGAAAATAATGACACCAAGAATTTTACGTGGAAACCCTTCTGAATAAGGGAAAAAACCACGGCCAAGAGGAGCAACTGATATCACTATAGTAAGGAATTTTTACACTGTGTAGTCACGAATACAATACTCAAAGTGACTACTATACACTCAAAAGAAACAACACTCTTTTGGTTTCCGTCTTACTAAAATATCGCTCACACTCTATTTTTCTTCACAGACTATTTTCTTATATATAGTCTATGGAATACCTCACTTTGCTCTCAAAATGGTTTTTCTCTCTAACTTGGTGTGTTCTACAAATGAGCAAGAATGCTCTATTTATAGAAGGATAAAACCATGCCTATGTCACTAATGACATAGGTAAAATAGCAAAGTCAAAAATGGTTTGCAAATCTTACCAATTTGCCAACTACCAAGTCTTAATTTTCAACTCCAATTACTATTCCTTTTTAACAATTGCTTGTACCAATTGAATAGCTAAAGTTGACCAAAAAATGGGATGGATTCAACAGTTACATCATCCGATACATTATTTTAAGTTACGAGTTCTGAATTTCAAAACAGGATAACAATTGATTGAAATAGATTAGACATACATTGTGTCGTAGATTCACCCCTGCTAATTATCTAGGTTTTTTCAACTAGGAGTTCATTCAAGTCTTGAATGAAGTTATCGATGTAGTTACTCATGAATCCAGGACTCGAAAGAAGTTCCTTCCATTTCTTATGATTCTCTTTCATAACACAACCAATTTGGCTATCTTTATCCATCACACATTTCACAGCCTTGCACAAATTCTCTTTAGTAAACAAATCGTTTTCGTCTTTCTCCACTTCTATACCAACCTTAAGTTGTTTTTCCATCAGCCTAGCATTGAAAATGTGATCAATAGGCCTTGGCAAAAGTACCAATTGACAATCACACAACGCCAAAGACTCCCACATCGACCCATAACCACAGTGAGTCACGAAACAACCAACTGATTTGTGTCTTAAAATCTCCAATTGTGGCACCCAACAATCGAGAATCAGTCCCTTTTCTTGAACCCTTTCTTTGAATCCCTCTGGTAACGCTTCTTCTACTGAATTTGTCCCTTGAGGCGTCTTAACGACTAAAATAAATGGTAATTCAGTCAGTTCAAAGCCTAAAACAAGTTGTTGAAACTGCTTCTTTTCAAGAATCATTTGACTTCCAAATGCACAGAACACAACTGATCCTGGCTCGAATTTCTCAAGCCAATTTGTTAATCCGTGTTCTTCTAAAGGCTCATTTTTCGGTTCAGAAATAACAGGTCCTGTGTAAAGTACTGGCTTTTCAAATTGTGTTGAAATGTAGTCACAAAAGTTTCCTTCAATCTCTCTACATGTTTTCATACCTATTGCGTCACATCGTGTCATTCCCTTCTTTATTCGTTCATAAAATGTCACCCCGTTTCCATATTCATGAAATACAAATGACAACAACTTAGCTTCACTTTCGCGCAACACCACAGTAGTGTTGAATCCATCCCATTTTTAGTCAACTTTAGTTATTCAATTGGTACAAGCAATTGTTAAAAAGGAATAGTAATTGAAGTTGAAAATTAAGACTTGGTAGTTGGAAAGTTGGTAAGATTTGCAACCCATTTTTGACTTTGCTATATTTACCTATGTCATTAGTGACATAGGCATGGTTTTATCCTTCTATAAATAGAGCATTCTTGCTCATTTGTAGAACACACCAAGTTAGAGAGAAAAACCATTTTGAGAGCAAAGTGAGGTATTCCATAGACTATACAAAAGAATAGTCTGTGAAGAAAAATAGAGTGTGAGCGATATTTTAGTAAGACGGAAACCAAAAGAGTGTTGTTTCTTTTGAGTGTGTAGTAGTCACTTTGAGTATTGTATTGTGACTACACAGTGTAAAATTCCTTACTATAGTGATATCAGTTGCTCCTCTTGGCCGTGGTTTTTTCCCTTATTTAGAAGGGTTTCCACGTAAAATTTTGGTGTCGTTATTTTCCCATTTTATTTCCATTACTTTTACCATATATATTGTTGTGCTTGTCCGCGTTTTCCCAACAAACTGGTATCAGAGCCAAGGTTTTATCTGAGTATGCTCTGTGGTTGCAGCACAGTCTGAACTTCCACATCAGAAAAGATTTACTTTGATTTGCGATAACTATATTTTTTGGGGAAAACAATGGAAGCCAACACAAGTAGAATGGTTACTTTGAATGGTGTTAATTATGCCATTTGGAAGGGGAAAATGGAAGATCTGCTTTATGTTAAGAATTTTTACAAACCAGTATTTACCACTGTAAAGCCTGATAATAAAACAGATGAAGATGGAATCTGTTGCATAGACAGGTTTGTGGATTCATTAGGCAATGGGTCGACGATAATGTGTTGAACCATATTTCTGGGGAAACACATGCTCGAACCCTATGGGAGCATCTTGAAAGTTTGTATGCTCGGAAGACTGGCAACAACAAAATGTTCTTAATAAAGCAGATGTTGAGTTTGAAGTATCATGATGGTTCTCCGATGACAGACCATCTGAATAATTTTCAGGGGATCATGAACCAATTATCTGCTATGGGCATCAAATTTGATGAAGAAATTCAAGGCTTGCTTCTACTTGGTTCCCTACCAGACTCTTGGGAAACATTTAGAACGTCATTGTCAAATTCTGCTCCGGATGGTGTAATCTCTATGGATTCCGCCAAGAGTAGTGTCTTGAACGAAGAGATGAGAAGAAAAACTCAAGTTTCCTCTTCGTCGGATGTCCTGATAACTGGCCCCAGGGGGAGAAACAAAACTCGTGGTTCTCAGAATAGAGAACAAAATAAGAGCAAATCCAGAGGCAGACTTAAGGATATTGAGTGCTATCATTGTGGTATGAAAGGGCACACAAAGAAGTTCTGCAGGAAGTTGAAGAGGGAGAACAAAAACAAAGAGGAAACTAAAGAAGATGGCAATGAAAATTGCCTAGCCACCGTCACCACCGAAGATCTTGTTACGTTCTTGATGCAAACATGATAAATATTGCTTGTGATGAGTCAAGCTGGGTTGTGGACACTGGTGCCGCATCTCATGTGACATCAAGGAAGGATTTTTTCTCTTCCTATACTCCTGGTGATTTTGGAACCTTGAGTATGGGTAATGAGACTGTTTCTAGGGTGGTTGGTATTGGTACAATTTGTTTAGAAACTAGTGTTGGAACTAAACTAGTTTTGAACAATGTGAAACATGCTCCTGATGTTCGTCTGCACCTAATTTCTGTTGGTGTTTTAGATGATGAAGGATATGTTAGTACCAACGGTGATGGAAAATGGAAGCTCATCAAGGGTTCCTTGGTTGTGGCTCGTGGTAACAAACGTCGTGGTCTATACTGGACTACGACCTCTGTTTGTGTTGATATGGTGAATGCAGTTGAGAGCGATAGCTCTTCAACATTATGGCACAAGAGGCTTAGCCACATCAGCGAGAAAGGACTTAATGTTCTAGCCAAAAGAAATTTTTGTCAAATTTCAAAAGTGCTAAATTAGAAAACTGTGAGCACTGTTTGGCTGGTAAACAAAATAGAGTTTCCTTTAAGTCCTACCCTCCTTCGAGAAAGACAGAGTTGCTTGAGTTGGTGCACTCTGATTTATGTGGTCCAATGAAGACAAAGACATTAGGTGGTGCACTCTACTTTGTCACTTTCATTGATGATTGCTCGAGAAAACTTTGGGTCTATGTCTTGAAGACTAAAGACCAAGTGTTAGGTGTCTTCAAGCAGTTTCAGGCTTCAGTTGAAAGAGAAACTGGAAAGAAACTGAAATGCATTCGTACTGATAATGGTGGTGAATATTGTGGACCATTTGACGAATACTGCAAGCATCAAGGTATTAGACACCAGAAGACTCCTCCCAAGACTCCTCAGCTTAATGGTTTGGCTGAGAGGATGAACAGGACCTTGATGGAAAGAGTTAGATGTTTGCTTTCTGAAGCAAAGTTGCCGAACTCATTTTGGGGTGAGGCTTTATTGACCGCTGCACATGTTATTAATCTATCTCCTGCTGTTGCTTTGCAAAGTGATGTACCAAATAGTGTTTGGTATGGAAAGGATGTTTCCTATGACCATTTGAGAGTATTTGGTTGCAAAGCTTTTGTACATGTGCCAAAAGATGAGAGGTCAAAGTTAGATGCCAAGACAAGGCAATGCATCTTCATTGGATATGGCCTAGATGAATTTGGTTACAGGCTATATGATCCAATTGAAAAGAAACTTGTGAGAAGCCGTGATATTATTTTCATGGAGAATCAAACAATTGAAGATATTGACAAAGCGGAGAAGGTAGAATCTTCAAGTTTTGATGGTATAATTCATCATGATGACGTTCCTCACACAAGTGTGCATGATGTTGTTGGGCTTGATAATCATAGTGACGCCCAGAATCATGTATCAAATCAACATGTTGATGTTGATAATAACAATGATATTGTTATTGATGATCCTGTTGCTCATGAAGTTGTGGACGAATCAAATATTCCGCTTCGGAGGTCCACAAGACAGCGGTTTCCTTCCTCCCGTTATTCATCCAATGAGTATGTGTTACTCACTGACGGGGGAGAACCTGAATGTTATGAGGAGGCCATGGAAGATGAGCACAAGGATCAATGGATTGAAGCCATGCAAGATGAGATGAAGTCTTTGCATGAGAACCACACTTATGAGTTGGTAAAATTGCCCAAGGGCATGAGAGCTTTGAAGAACAAGTGGGTGTTCAAAGTTAAAGTTGAAGAACACAACTTGAAGCCCAGGTACAAAGCTAGATTGGTTGTTAAGGGATTCGGTCAAAGGAAGGGTATTGACTTTGACGAAATATTTTCTCCTGTTGTGAAAATGTCCTCGATTCGCACAGTTCTAGGTTTGGCTGCTAGTCTTAATTTAGAGATTGAGCAAATGGATGTGAAGACGGCTTTCCTTCACGGTGACCTAGAAGAAGAGATTTATATGGAACAACCTGAGGGCTTCAAAGTAGAAGGTAAAGAAAATTTTGTGTGCAAACTCAAAAAGAGTCTTTATGGCCTAAAACAAGCTCCTAGACAGTGGTACAAGAAGTTTGAATCTGTTATGGGGGAGCAAGGCTATAAGAAGACTTCTTCAGATCATTGCGTATTTGTACAAAAATTTTCTGACAATGATTTTATCCTCTGTTGTATGTGGATGATATGTTGATTGTGGGCAAGAATACTTCCAAGATTGACGAGCTGAAGAAAGAGTTGTGTAAGTCTTTTTCTATGAAAGACTTGGGTCATGCCAAGCAAATTTTGGGCATGAGAATTACTCGTCTTAGAGATAAAAGAAAGATTTATTTGTCCCAGAAGAAGTACATTGAACGTGTACTGGAGCGCTTCAATATGAAGAATGCTAAGCCTGTTAGTACACCTCTTGCTGGTCATATGAAGTTGAGCAAGAAGATGTGTCCTACAGCTAGGGAGGAAAAAGAGAACATGGCCAAAGTTCCATATTCCTCCGTCGTCGGAAGTCTAATGTATGCAATGGTGTGCACTAGACCTGATATTGCTCACGCAGTTGGTGTTGTGAGCAGATTTCTCGAAAATCCGGGAAAAGAGCATTGGGAAGCTGTGAAGTGGATACTCAGGTATCTTAGAGGAAGCTCAGATGAATGTTTGTGTTTTGGAGCATCAAATCCAATCTTGAAAGGCTATACAGATTCTGATATGGCAGGTGACCTTGATAACAGAAAATCCACTACTGGATATTTGTTTACTTTTTCAGGGGGAGCTATATCATGGCAGTCAAAGTTGCAGAAGTGTGTTGCACTCTCTACAACTGAAGCTGAGTATATTGCGGCTACTGAAGCCGGCAAGGAGATGATATGGCTAAAGCGATTTCTTCAAGAGCTTGGTTTGAATCAAATGGAGTATATTGTCTATTGTGATAGCCAAAGTGCAATAGACTTGAGCAAGAACTCCATGTACCATGCAAGAACAAAACACATCGACGTCAGATATCATTGGATTCGCGAGGAAGTGGAGAGTGAATCATTTCACATCAAAAAGATCCACACAAGTGAAAATCCTGCAGATATGCTGACCAAGACGATACCGAAAGACAAGTTCGATTTATGCAAAGAACTTGTGGGTATGAGCTCTCTCTAAAGAAGATGAAGATACCTTCTTCCAGTAAATGGGACTGGAGGGGGAGATTTGTTGAATCCATCCCATTTTTAGTCAACTTTAGCTATTCAATTGGTACAAGCAATTGTTAAAAAGGAATAGTAATTGAAGTTGAAAATTAAGACTTGGTAGTTGGCAAGTTGGTAAGATTTGCAACCCATTTTTGACTTTGCTATATTTACCTATGTCATTAGTGACATAGGCATGGTTTTATCCTTCTATAAATAGAGCATTCTTGCTCATTTGTAGAACACACCAAGTTAGAGAGAAAAACCATTTTGAGAGCAAAGTGAGGTATTCCATAGACTATACAAAAGAATAGTCTGTGAAGAAAAATAGAGTGTGAGCGATATTTTAGTAAGACGGAAACCAAAAGAGTGTTGTTTCTTTTGAGTGTGTAGTAGTCACTTTGAGTATTGTATTTGTGACTACACAGTGTAAAATTCCTTACTATAGTGATATCAGTTGCTCCTCTTGGCCGTGGTTTTTTCCCTTATTTAGAAGGGTTTCCACGTAAAATTTTTGGTGTCGTTATTTTCCCATTTTATTTCCATTACTTTTACCATATATATTGTTGTGCTTGTCCGCGTTTTCCCAACAAGTAGTAGAAGGGTAACCTGGACATCCAACAATTGACCACATCTTTTAAATAGCAAAATAGAATAACAGTGCGAGTTTGCACATAATATACTCATTCAGTACAATTCAATAGTTCTAGTCTTAACTTCAGTTACAAATCAATCTGATTTCAAATCATGTCAAAACAAAGAGGAGGGAGGAGAAGGGTGACCTGGTGGTGGCTTTACTAATTCAGCTGCAGTTGATGCCATAAAAATAGCCTTATCCGGTGATCGAATCAATGATGCAGATGATACAGCAGGGCAAACAACTCTGTAAAACAGCGTCTTGATACCCCCAATTTCTAGTGCTAAATCAGGAATCCAATAAGCAAAATCAAAGAAAACAAAATGGGGTTTTAGAATTTGAAGAAAACATTTGATTTCATTATACAATTCATCAAAAGCAGTTGCTAATAGACTCTCCAAAGATCTATGAACATCAGCTGTAGTCTCTGCTCCATATGGAAGGCCATCAACATGAGGTATTGTCAGTTTATGAAATTTGATGAGATTTGGATAAAAATTGAGTTTTTGAAGTCTAATTTCTGCAGTTTTAGGTAACAAGAATGAGATTTTGTGACCTCTTTTTGCAAGTTCATTTGAAAGATTCATAAATGGAATCAAATGCCCATAAGCAAGCCATGGGAACATCACTATTTCCATTTTTTTACTTTTCGATGAAATGCTATTTTATTCGATCATATTTGTTTTTTATTAGAATTGGGGGTTAGTGGGTTGGTGGATAGGGACATGAGTATATCTTTTAAAAAATTAAATGGATCGGTTAGTTGGTTCTTGATCATCATCAATAAAATAATATACAGCCAACTGTTATCTCTTGTATTTTTTTATTTAGTTTGTTACTAAAATGGCTATCAATAATTTAGGAATAATGGAAAACTTATTGTTGTAACAGCGAGTTTTGCTTCTTCTTCTTCAACAACAACAAGCTGCTTCACGTTCTACTATTGAGTTTCTTCCCGGTTTCCATGGCCACCTTCCGTAACCATCTAAGGGCCGAGTGAACTCGATTGAATTTATTTTATGTATTTCTTTGAGATCGAGATGATCTTTATTTCAAAACTTTGTAATATTAGAGGTGAAGTTCAAATTTATAATCAAATATAAATTATCATGCTGGAGATGTTTTAAAGGGATGATGGTAATAGTCGCTCTGTTTTGTTGAACAAGTCTACAATGAGAGTAAGCCCTCGTCTGAGAGACTTTAATATCTATAGCATGTCGAAAACTGGAGGTGGTTAGACTTATACGCTAATATGCTCCTAGAATATATAGGAGTTTATGGTTCTATTGTTGTTGTTGATGGAGGTATACATTCATTGTTATGAAAAATAATATACGAGAAATAAATTATCACCTTTTACTCTTAGAAACTTCGAAAGTCAGATAACTTTGTTTTATACTTTTAATTGAGCGACTTTGAATTATAAAACAAAGTTGAATGACTTTTCAGTGAATTTTTCAGAGCTGTGTGATCATCTCAAAAACCATCTCTTAAAAACTTTGAAAAAGAAGATGACAAATAGAAATGAAGAAAATGATCGATAATGGGTCGGGCATTATCCCTTATACAAAGCATGTTATGTCATTTGACGGTCTTAATAATATTGGATTATGTGACAATTAACTAATGTCAGTAAAAGTTTAACACTTTTTCTTAATATATATATTTATTATCGTTAAAAGTTATTTGTTACTTCAAAATTACTAATACACTAAACACAACACAGTACATTATCACAGACCATCACCTTTTACGGAATGGGCTACATGTCAAATTTTGGAAGAGCAAATAAATGGTTGAACAATGCCACTCTCTACCATATAGCTAATTCTTACCTTGACTCAAACCTAAAGTGCATCTTTATGTAAACTGCGTGAAAAATATTTATCACCTGAACAATTCTTTCTCGTAACAAGTAGTATATGAAAGATAAAAAAGACAAGGAGCTAGGAACCCCACAAATACAATAATGTCACGATAGGTTAGCAATTTGCACTTTTGACGTTTGTGAAGAAATGAAAACATTGTTAATTAAGGTTCGAGCAGGATGATGATTAGTCTTTCATACGAAGAAGTGAAAACATTGTCAATTACTTCAGTCTGGTCGGCGCAAGAATATGAAGTATTGGTTTAATGACCCGGAAGTCTAACAAGCTCTATATCATTCTATACGAAAGACATCCAATCATGGACATTCGGTCGGTTCGATTCACACATGTCGATTCGATTTTTTGATTTTTATTTTGGTGAAAATGTTAATCCAAATCAAATTAAAATAATTTCGATTTAGTTCGATTTTGACAATTTCAATTTGATTTTCAAGTTAACACAATTTAATAAATAATAAAATAATGATTAACAGATTTACAAATTTCATTCAGAACTCACAATTTTAGTCTTTAGATTTGGGAATCGGATTTCAGTTTAGGTAATTTTAGATTTAGGGTAATGGAAATTGAATCTGGGTCACTCCAATTCCCCTTAATTGGGCCAGGTTGATATTGTGCTTGGCATCACTGACAATAGAGTTAGTATTATTAGAGTAAGAGACCAGTCATTAGTGTCATTAAATTCAATTTTTCCGATTAAATCAAATTTAATTTGTTCAAAATTGAAAACTGAATAGTTGAAATATTGATTTTTCTCACAGAAACAACCAAATAAACTGAAAATCTGAAACCAAAGTTAAAAAAAAAAAAGTTATGTTCGGACGGTTTTTTGGGTTTGAACCGAATTATGCCCAGCCCTAATCATACCCATTTCCCATACCAAAGTTTAACAAATGTTATCACCATTTTAACCCCTGCTGGACAATTAGCTTGAAGTTGCTTGATCTGCTCTCTGATAAATGTCATTCCTTCAATCATCTGGTGAAAATCGTCATATGTACGTTTTAGTATGATCTCCTCAAGAGAGCCTCCTATTTCTAGAAAATGTAACACAAGCTCATAATCACTTATACATCCTGTAAAGCCAGTTAACTTTACCACCTTTAGATGTTTGTGAACACCACGATTATGTTCAAATTGACGAGGAGAAGCCAAAATCTGCAAAAATAAAACAATAAGACCTCCCATCAGGACCAAATACAATGGCTATATGAAAACTTAGTGACAAGTCACTTTACCTCATCATACAAGATGTTAGTGTATGTTATCTGGCCTTGAATTGAAAAAAAAAAACAGGGTCAGGACATAACATGAGAGAATATAAATGAAGGTAAAGATGATATATTAACTTACCCGAGCAATGAAACTAGACAACAAAGGACATGCCTTGGTAAAAAGGGTGAAATAGTGTAGGCTTCTACCAGCGTTTATCTAAATGTCCAATTCCAACTCTCTTAGATTGTCCAATACAGGGAAATTATAAGGGAAATTATAAGGACAATCAACCTAGACCACAAAATTATAACAACTTTTGTCAATATCAAAAAAGTGAAGAAAGTAAATATTTAAGAAGAAGAAAATTACAAGGGTAACCTCACAACGCACCATTAGTTTGAGCTTCCTCAGCTTAGAGGAATAGCTTGTGTGTTTGTCAGGCTTACATATAAAAGATAAACAATACCCTTCTCCAATGGTTAGCTCAGATAGCTGGTCGACATTCCGAAAAGGCATCTCTATACGAGGCCCAATGTATGTAAATGACTCTAGATACCCGTGATTAAGGGACACCGTGATATTTCCATGGACTTCAAACTTGGAAGCGGACCAGTAATTTTCAAATTCTCTAAGCGTCTAGAACCTGAAACACAAACATGCTCAAGACATGGACAATTGGATAGGAAAAAATGAATGATCTCCTCCTTCTTCACACTGACATTGACCAGGGTTAGTGATTTTAAATTAGAGCAAAATCTGGAAAATTTTAGCTCAGATGACAATCTCTCAATGTCGGGAAAATCCATCCACCACAATTTTGCCAGCAGTCTACTGCTAAGTCTAATTCAAATAACTTTACTTTCCTTTTGAATGGCAAACTTAACCCAGTGATCAAACATGTACCAACAACCAGAATAGCAAAAACCAACTCGGAATTGATCTAAAGTTGGACCCTGGTGCAATACCAAAGCTTGATTTACCAACTTCATAAAACTGCATGGGCTCTTTCGCGATAAAAATGTTTTATCGCGATCATAAATCTCAAAACAGCCAGTCGTATACTGCCATAAGTATCTCCACCTACGAGAGACAAGACAGGTTTTTGCTGCCTCCTTCATGGATAAATATGAAAGAATGACCACAAGCAACTCGTCATTCAATTCATCAATCTTGGGATCCTACACATAAATAGATAACAATAGAAATGGGATGTCAAAAGAAAAAAAAAAGAAGCTTAGGTGGAAACCAGAATTACCTGTCCATCAGCCATTCTTCTTCTGTTGTTATATCCAACCAAAGCCTACACAAGACAAGCACAAAGTGTTGTAGGTAACTTGAAATCTAAAGGACTCAAACTTTATGCAGCAAAAAAGGTTTTCTACCCAAGTAAGTGGGTGCATCAACTTGTGAAGCAAGTAAATTTAAACAACACATGTGCATGACGCCCCCGGACAAACCAATGGAACTCTGCCAGTTGCTGTGATTAGAGTTACGCTGTTGGGATTAGTTATGTGTGAATATTAACAATGTAAGTATTCGTTATACCAGGATTTCTTATACATATAGTAGTTACTCCTAGTATGGTTCGTTACCATTTTTAAAATTTCGTTTATTGAGAAATCAGTTTGAATTGAATTGAAGTTAGGGTTTGTCCATAGAATTGAGAAAACCTCATAATAATAATATTACAAAACAGGGGATGTAAAACTAAGTTGCAACCACAAGAGCAAATAAAAAACATATGAGTTAATAACTGTGAAAACAATTGATAGTTAAGTGATCATCAAAGTTATTAACTCAAAAAACATATGAGTTGAGAAGGAGAAAACTCACAGACAAAGTAATCGCTTTAGGGCTTATGATCGGAAGAGATTGGCGGCCACAGGGAAATTTATTGGATAAACTTTATTTTTTATACTTACTAATATAATTTATTTATTTTTTAATTTGATTATACTAATATAATATAATAAACCGGAATATGTTGGGGCTTTTTTTTGGGATTTCCACTTAGGCTAGCTACGCTTTCCCCCGTTATTAAGTTCGGATCACACTCGGAGGTGTAAAAAGGTGATTTTTATATTTATAATTTGTAAAAAATTATTGAGTCAATTTGGCACAAAGTTATCATTTTTATAGTGAACAAAATAATATCTAAAAATCATAATGATAAAAAAATAATAAAGGTTTATCGTCAAAAATAAACCACTCATCATCAACAAATCAAATATGGTCAGATAATTAGTAATTCCCGTCCCAAAACACTTTCATAAAGAGGCGCATAACACCTGCAAGCATAGTAACAAAGACATTTATCCCATAACACTACAGTAACAAACTTGAACAGTCATATATCATACATCATCCATCAAAAAACTAAGTTTGAAATCAAAGCTATGGTATATATTCAGACTTCAGAGACAGAAATAAATGGGGCCTTTTATCACGTTCCACCACATGACAATTAAATTTTGCGTCCGAATGGGGGCGGAAGGGTCTAGAGTTGTGAAGAGGTTTGCAGAGAACTCTAGAACCTTCTAGATTAATAAAGAAGACTAGAGAATTCTCTAGAATAATTTAGATATTTTCTTGGAAAGGTTTAGCATATTCTAGAAAGTCTAGACTTTTCTAGAATAGGGAAGAAAGTGTAAATAACTTAGGGATTTGTAAGTTATTTTTATTTACACTTTAGCCCCCTAGGAAGTAGTATAAATAGGTGGGCTCTCATTTGTAAATCAACCAAGAAAGTTGTAAGCAATCTTCCAACCAATATAAAACCTTCTTCCAAAATTCTCTAAGTCTTCCTTTCATTCTGTTAGCGATCTTAGTTTTAAAGGGCTTAGTTGAGCGTTGTCAAGTGCCGCACGAAGCTTTAGTAAGACTCTAAATTTGTGACACTTTCATCAAAACACGCAATGCATTATAGCATTTGAACAAAGCATCCTGAAAGCTTACTTGAGCGTTGTCAAGTGCCGCACGGAGCTTTAGTAAGACTCTAAATCTGTGACACTTTCATCAAAACACGCAATGCATTATAGCATTTGAACAAAGCATCCGGAAAGCAACAAAAATTAAGTGTTAGAATTTGACAAGATAAAAAAGGAAAGATAAAAAATTAAGAGTGAATTAAGAACACCTTACCAAGTTAAAAAAATTCTTCTACAGACAAGGCCTCAAAGTCTTCCATATTGAAATTATCATCCATAGCCAATAGGATTGCCCCTATTGCTATCTGAGAGGGATCATATATCAACAGGTTCCCCTCTGTACAAAAAATTAATTCATGATTATTATAAAAAAAACAAGTTAAAAGGGGGAAAGTTAACAAACTGAGAGTCAATTAGCTTCTACAACATTCATTATGATTTTGTCTGACTTCATTCTAATCTCTTCTTTCTTTGAATCAGCTAGGGAATAATGTGCGCACAATCTTGCTAGAAAAAATGCCGTGAAAAAGAAAGGTGTAACCACATGGATCTTCCAGTCAAGGGCTTTCGAAATAGACAATTTCATTCTGCCAATTAATTCACCATCAATGCCTCGGGACTTGACATCATTCAACAGTGGCTTCACTTGTTTATACATCTGCTGATTCATTTTCACAGCAAGTGACAGACAAGCACACGGTAGTAACTTCAAGCGCTTTTTCTACAGAAAAAAGAAGCCATTTGTTAATCAATCGAGACCAATCACACACATACACAATTAAAAAAAAAATACTTACACTTATGACCCTCACTTGGAGAAATTTTTGTAGGGTTAGCATTGCCACGTAGACAGTGTTTTTTCTGAAACGAAACTCTCTAGCAACCTGCATAGCAGATGCAAATATTGTTATACTCCTTTTTTCATAAAAAAACAACAAGTTAAAATAAAATTGAAGACTTACGTCAACAAAGTAAATGAATGAGTTTCTTCGTAAAGCATTTCCTTTGGGATCGCTTATTAGATTTCGAGTTTCGTGCTCCAGCTTCATCATGTTGTGTATGATGTGTTCATCATCTAAGCCCTCAAAATCGTCATCATCATCATCCGTGACCAAATTCTTATTATGTATTGGTTTCTCTTTATATTCACTAAGCAGTTTTGTCACGATGGAAAGTCGATATCCACAAATTGCAACTACATCCTCATTCTCATCCGGAGAAAAAGGCGATGCATACATGATGTCAAACAGCTCTGGATTCTCTTATTCCAGCTGGTCATGTATTTCTTCTCCATAAGCACAAGGAAGATCATCGTCGTTGTCATGATAGTCTTCATTTGAGATATACTCTGAAATGGATCAAAAACATCGGTAATTTAGTTAGTGAATATAACGGAAAGCAAAATTTCTTTATACATAACAACATAGATGATATTTAGTATTTCCCAAAAAGTATACCACTACCTTGATGTTGGGTGAATTTCGTAAGAAGATTTTGCACCCTTTCGTTTATGTTTTTCTGGTTCTGAATAATGGATTCCAAAACAACAAGGTCTTCAGCCGTTGATGTCGTACTTGTTGTTTTAAGTATTGCTAGATTATTCCTGCAAGTTCGGAGGATTTCAATGACCTTCCCTACTGCTGCTGGTTGTTGGATCTCCGATATCAAACTCTTCCGGTAGAGTCAAATCTACCAATATAATCATTTTTCTTTATCAGAATTCAGTAATACACACGGTTATCGAAACAGAGCAAATTGATTGGTAAAACAGAACAGAAATAAGTAATAAAACAGGGTTTTCATCAAGAACAGTAATTCTTCTAAACTGAAAAGGGCTAAACAATCATAAAAAAGAAAACCCATTTGAGATTCTTGCATACCTTTCCATTCCGTCCCAAAAAAATTTTTAAGTCATAAAACAGGGTTTTCTTGACAGAAATAAATAAGTCATAAAACAGGGTTTTCATCAAGAACTTCTAAACTGAAAAAGGCTAAACAATCATAAAAAAGAAAACCCAGTTGAGATTCTTGTATACCTTTCCATTCCGTCCCAAAAACATTTTTAAGTCATAAAACAGGGTTTTCTTGACAGAACAGAAATAAGTCATAAAACATGATTTTCATCAAGAACATTAATTCTTCTAAACTGAAAAGGGCTAAATGTTGGAATGTAGGCGTCCACTGTCAGTCAACGGACCAGGTCCCTTGACACAGCAAGAACAGTGCAGAAGATCAAACAATATGAAGAACACAACACAGGCAGTTTAGGTGGAAACCTCATTGCTCAAGCGGGTAAAATCACGACCTGTCACACATGATTTTCAACCGTCTTTACTAATCTTCTCAAGCAAAAGTGAAACCCGGTTACAACCAATGTGAGAAAAAGTTATTAATCTCACGATCAAGTAATCTACCTATTACTTGAAGAGCCTAAGCGGATACAACACCGCCCACTAAGCTTTCACCCCTAGATAACTTAGACTTTGCTAAGCGGATACCACACCGTCCACTAAACCACCTAACTCTAGATGACTTAGAATTTGACTAAGCAACAAAACAATGTTGCCCACTAAATCAGTTAACCTTAACTGATTTAGACTTTTACAAACTCGAAACAAATATCTGAATCCTTTATAGAATAGGAACAAATTTACAATGTAAGCATGGAAGAAATAATCCTAAGACAACTAGGTAGCTTGCAGCTCTATCAGGTCCCTGTTGCTCTTAGGATGATCCTTCTTGAAGATGACCTTCGCTTTTTGAGCTTTTGGATTTTCTGAAATCCAAAACTTTGTTTGCCAAAACTTGAATTTGTGTTTGTTGGAAAGAGATAATATAATTCCCCACAAATTCGTTGAAGCCATCCCATTGGCTGAAGACCTGTTGTTGAAAAGTTGTTCACCTACCGCATCAGAGGTGGCAGCTTTTCTGACAGCTATCTTTTCACCTTTTCACGTCGTAGTCTTGCGGGGACCAGGTCCCATGCAAACTTCTTTGTGAGATCTTGAAAAGGCTTGTTGGCTGATTTCCTTCTTTGGATGAATGAATATAACATGATGTTTGTCTTGCTAAAAATATCAAACATAAAGAGTTATTATCCGTTGGACAAACACCCTCCTCCATTCTGATTGGTGTAGTACGCTGACGCCTCACCAACCTCTGACGTGACAGCTTTACAGCTGTAACCAATTATGTATCTGATGGAGGAAACTCTGCTTGGGACCAGGTCCCTGCATTTGTGAGATACTGAAACATACAATCTCGTCTGCTCTTCCTATTGGTGTAGGACACTGCACTTTTCACTTACCACCTGACATGACAACTTTTACAGCCGTACCTCATTTGTATCTGGACGAGAGCACTCTACCAGGGACCAGGTCCCCGCATTTGTGAGGATCATCAAAACACCTATAATATAACATTTTCCCTCTTTTTGATGATAGCACACAAATATACCTCACACTGAGTTTATCATTCATCTCACTGTCAGCAGTTCCAATAACAAGGATATGGTTCCTTGTTAGATCGATAAGTTTGTTAAATTATCAAAACTTCATATCAAGTTCGATCTATCATCTCAACTCAGCTTCGAACTAACACTAAACAATCATAAAAAAAAAAAAAAAAGAACAGTTGAGATTCTTGTATACCTTGCCATTCCGTCCCAAAAACTTTTTTCATGGAATCTTCATTTTTGAGTAACAGTTGAAGATTAGCTTTGATTTCTTTAAGCTCTTCAACGTATGAAGAACTGTTTTTATCAATTTCTTGATCAATTGCTTCAGCCAGCCTGATGCTTTCATTGGAAATTTTGTAGAGCTCACGTACTTGATCCTTATTCATTTTCCCAAGAAATTTTGAACCAAAGAAGATGAAAGATTTGTGTTTCCTTTTTTTTTTTTGAAATATGAAACTGGCGCCTTTGCGAGAGGGAATGCAGTTTGTTATAACAAACCCATCATTTGTGAAATGTGTACGTATATATATACATATTAAAATCAGTGTAGAAGTATGAAATGTCAAAAAGAAAAAATCAAACTAATGGCATAATTATACTTTGGACAACCAAACAGTACCCATGTAATTACATTATGATATATAAAAAACGAATAAATCATCCTTGGAGGTGTTTAAAATGATTTAAAGAGTTCAAGCGTTAAGTTGGTAAGGACACGACTAGAAAGGTCTAGTTGACAATCTGAATCAAGTATAAAAATCTCACAGACTATTTCACCTATACATTGTGTATGAATACTTTTTAGAAAAGATCCAAAGAAAATTGAGAAAACTTAAAAATACGAAAAAACCTCGAGGTTGTAAAATCTGATTTTTATTGATTTAGTTATATTTGAAAAATCTGAATCAATCTAGACTATGTACATGAGCTCTATATATGCAAACCTATGTACTAAGGGGTCGTTTGGTTGGAAGACAAGTTATGGTACAATTAGTTATATTAGGAATACGAAAAACAAATGCATTGAATAATTTTTAAAAAATAATTTGTTTATTTAAAAAAATACCCTCCATCATTTAAAGTAGAAATTAGTTTGAAGGACGTCTGAGGTATTCTTGTCATTTTCTTATTCTATCTTGAGATAATTAATTATGATACTATTATTCCACTCTCAAAATAACTTATCATGATACTACTAATTATTATTATTCTTTCTATTGTAATCAAATAATAGATAAGAAATAATTAAACGATTTCTAATGGTCGTTTTGGTAGTTGGTTAGAGTTATGCATCGACATCTATTAGTAATGTAGTGATTATTTATGAATTAGTCGATCCATTGTTTTATGGAGATATTAGTTATTCGTGTATTAGTTATACATAAGACATACATTAGATTATTAGAATTAATTATTTCACTTTCTATTATGCATTAAATAATAAATAGATTTCATCATAAGTTATACATGTATTAATTGTGCAGATTTCTAAATTGTCAATCAAACATCGTATTAATTTTGTACATAAATAACTTATTTTCTCTGATTCTATCCACCTACTAAACATGTATAAGTTGTACAAAAATTAATATGTCCTTGTCGTTACTAAAATGGGCTAAATTTGCCCTCGTTGTTACCCCTGCTATTCTATTTTACAAACATGTAGTAATAAACATAGATCCCAAAGGTGTTTTTTTCAATGAGAAAACACCACACTTGGCTTCAAGTTGTTTGATCTTGCTTTTGATGTTTGTGAACAAAACGATCAGATAAGTTTAAATTTGACCTCAGTTGGCAAGTAAACACTTCAGCTTTGAGTCTGCATATCTAGACACTTCGACTCGGTTCTAATGTCCAGTTAAACACTCCAACTTCGTAAGTGATCATCTAGACACCTCCAAAAATTACGTGTCACATCAACATAAAAAATTACGTGTCACATCAACATCGGGTGTCCACGAAAAATAGAGGGATTGTCAATTGAGACCAAGTTGAGGTCAATAGATGTGTTTACTCGATATTTGAGATCAAGTTTGGGTGTGCCTATTTATATCTTATGTCGATATTCTCTATATAATATTTGTATATAATTCAGACAAACGAGACTATTATATATTGTGAATTGTGATGGATGGGCCTTTGGTAGATGGATTACTAATAATAATTGGACCTAATGTGAACCGAAAGCCCAAACTTGAAAAACGAAAGCCTTCTTCTCCGATTCCTCTTCCCCTCTCTCTGTAAACAATCAATGGAGTCCAAACCCTCAACCGGATTCGGACCCTCCAGTAGTCCTCTACTGTCTCTCTCCACCTTCGTCCACCAGCACTGCTCCCGACTCGGTGCCGAACTCACCAGTCGTTTCGAAGAAGCGAAACGGCTGAGTTCTAAAATCGCCGCCGATTTTATTCAGCAGCCGCTGCCGGCGGCTATAGGGAGGAGTTGTTCGTTGCCGTTGCATTCTTATCATCTATCTCTTCCGTTCGCTTCGGTGTCGCAGCGTCAAGAGAAGGTCTCTAGAAACACCGGTTTGAGCTCGGATTATGTGGCTAAGACATTAACTGGAACTTCTGTATACACCGTTAGCAATTCTAACAATGAATTCGTGCTCATTTCCGACCCGAACAGTGCGAAGTCAATCGGATTATTGTGCTTCCGTCAAGAGGACGCCGAGGCATTTCTTGCTCAGGTGAACTTCATTTTTTAAAATAAATTTATTGAATTTTTTCTGTATAGAAGAGAGTGAAGGGAGAGATGAACTCCTTTATCAAAGTAGGGTAGCAAGAAGGGGAAAAGAAATGTAT
>CM040621.1:91476123-91558862 GCA_022817965.1 Solanum lycopersicoides
AAAGAGTATAATATTATTATAAAGAAGACTGTCATTAAAAAACTTATCCGCATATAAAAAACAACTATAAATTTGTTTGTTGAACTTTGAAGTATATCAATCACTGCGTTGGTTATACTAGTGATCATTAAATTAATACAACAATCCATGGTCTACCAATTATTCATGTTTTTCTTTTAAGAAAACACACACACTTATCTATCTTACATAATTTAAATAATTATTTGATTTGTTTATTGTAATCGTTAAGTACTATAGTTGACTAATTAGGCTTAATTTAATTTGTAGTCTACCTTATAACATTTTAATAGTCCTACGAACTTAATTATTCTAAATAGCACTGATCTCATTTTATATGACGACATTTAATTGAACAAAAAACTTAATATTTAAAAACCATACATTAAATAGACAAATTGAAGAGTTGAATGAATTTGAAATATTCTTAAAATATTGAAGGGAATTAAAGCGGCACCTTAACTTAATAGCTTCATTTCTTGTTTTCGAGCGAAAGGTATATGCTCAACCCTTTATACATCGCCATTTCTTAATCCTTGCGTCCGGAGATAATGAATCAATTGTCTCTTATCATATATTATAATAGAAAATTACTAAAAATGGACTGATGTGATCAGTCTTTAAAGGTTAGTATTATATATTAGGCATAAAACTTGGCATCCTCTTAAACTTGTTGATAATATAAGTATCATTTAGATACTCGAAATAGGACTTGTTTCAGAATACTGAACAAATGAAAGTATGATAAAATGTTTTTAGAACGACGATAATTACAAAAAAGAAGAAGAGGTAGAATAGCTAAACAATTTTCATGTTCCAAAAATGAACAAGCATCCTCTATATACACATGAATAAATAGTGCATGAAGGCCATGTTCATAAGTACTCTGTGCAATAGTACTACTATATATAGTAGCATACATATTAAATGAAAAAAAATTGATGATAAAAAAAAAAATTAAAAAAATTCAAGAAAATTTTCTAGGATCAGTAACATTCATCCTCCAATGTTCATCTTCAAATCCAATTTTTCCAGCCAATTTTCTATCCCATTCTAATTCAATTTTCCTTTGCTCTGTCAATCCACAAAATTTTTGTAAACTCTCATCCATTGAGTCATGTAATTTCCACCATGTCTCGTGTGCGATATCGCTAGCATAAACACGTTGATCACCTATGTCCCAATTACAATCGTAATCTCTGTAACACACCCATGGCTTTAACCCTAGATAATGTATGGAGTATACTTTTGGAGGATCTGCCGCGAATAGTTGATTCTTAACACTGACCTCATTCGAATTATTTGACCAAAAATTCTTTAAGAAATTAACCCTTCTAGGCAACCTATGCCACCATACAAATACTTCATTAAGGAAACCTTGGTCACCTCCATTATATGAAATGATCTCTTTTGTACGTTTCATGAACATTTTGAAGGTGCAATTTGATGGCTCGATCACCATTATTCCGGAATTGAAGATTGATGCATCGTTACCTGCAGATGACAGATTCAAAATTTAAATATTTAAACTCGAATTTTCATTCCTAGTATCTTAATTCGATTGTACACAAATTTTAAGAATCGTATATATGGTCTTGAAACTTGTGATTTTATACATTGCCATAATATTTATATAAATGAAAACGTGTGTATTTTGTATATATATGGAGAAAATATTTTTCAAAAAAGTGTTCCAATTTTTCTATATTTAGTAGGTCAAATTTTGATTTTTTTTAAAAAAGAAAATGACTTTGCTAGTGGACATAGAGATAACAAATTCTATACGTAACATGTTATATTGATTGTCTCCTCTCGGTCCAATCCCTCTCTCCGGGGCCAACCATGCATCCACACCCGCTTCTTTTCAAAAAAAGGGCGCTAGTAAAACAAAGAAAGTAAGACGTATAAACTGAAACAACTAATATTACCTGTAGCGGTCATCTGAGGAAAATGGAAAAGGAGGTCAATGTTACGAAGAACGATAATATCAGCATCAATGAAAATGATTTTATCATAATCCGTAAGCTGCCACAACCTGAACTTGCTGTAATTATACTCATTATACGTATTTTTCTCAGCTCTAGGGTTTCTTATCCTCTTTATGAACCTGAGTTTCCACCCTGCTTTAATAAGCGCGTCGCGTTTAGATTCAGAAATACTGTTATCTAGAAGAAGAATTAGGTCCCGTTTGGTTCCAGTTCGAAGAAGACTCTGAGCTAATGTTATTGCACCACAAACATATGTTTCTGATGAATGAAGAACCGTGGCATAAGCTTCTCGTGTTGGTATCTTTGTGCTTCTTTCTATTTTCGAAATATCATACACTTCGTTGATTTCTGCAATCAAAATACATTTATTATATCAATTCGACAGAATTCAGTAAATTTGATTTGAATCATATATTTTTATCATTGATAACAAATGAACATAAAATATTAGAGGTTAGTGAAGTAATTAATAATTAATAGAAAGGTCTCAGCATGTGGACTAATAAATATTTGTGTTCAATTAATTTGTATTATTAGGTTTTCTAATTAGTTGAACATTTGACTTATCTTATTATGAATAGAAAAGAATAATATTTGTATCATTTTTGTGTATTAGTATAATTTTCATGACACGCCTTAGCCAATATATTTTGTATATATATATGCAAGTAGACATTTAATTTCTCAAAATCTACCAAACATTTTACTGACTATTTGGATAATGCTTTTTCAACCTCCTTTTGGCACCAACCATTTAAATCAAAATTCTCACCAATAAATGTTATACACACCGTTATTGTAAATGAATATTTTACGCTATCATATCACTCAAAAAATATTTATAGATTAAAAAAATTTAAATATGTAATTTATAATCATAAAAATAGAACAAGTTATCTCTGTAACAAAGAAAAAAACGATTCGATTATATAAAAATGCGTAACACTAATAGGTATATAACTCAAAAGTCTCAAGCTAGTTGGCAGACAATATTAACCAAGAATATTTGAGACTATTATTACAAGTAGAGGTAACCAAAACGTTTGAGAAAATCATTATAATTAGGTGAAGAAAAATAATTCAAAAAGATTTATTTTAATATTTAAGAAAATAGATAAATAAAATTAGTTACTGATTTTTACCATAGAAGCGCCTGTAGCTCAGTGGATAGAGCGTCTGTTTCCTAAGCAGAAAGTCGTAGGTTCGACCCCTACCTGGCGCGTATCATTTTTTCGAATCATTACGATACGTCTCACACACTAACCGTGTCATTTCTCTTTTATGATCAACGTAATTTAACATGTTAGGAATCAACACATTCCATTCCGATATAACTTAAGGATGATCGTTGTGATCTTCATTTTTTTGGAATTAACACAATTCGATATGTCTCACACACTAACCTACTATGATATTTTCTTTACTATCAATATAATTTAACATGCTAGGAGTTAACACATCCCAATCATTGTGAACAATGTTCGAAATCACACATTCCAATACTTCTTGAGAATAATCATTTTCATTTTTTACGATCATTACTGTAATTTAACATGTTATAGCAGGTCGATCATTTATATCGATTTAAGTAAAAGTTTGAAAGTGTTTAAACATACCTTTTCCCCATAGAGGCAAAGCTAACATACAAGAACCAATTGGCATTGAAACTTTTTGAGCCAATTTATCCATATTTGACTCATAATACCACCAATCATCTTCTTTTTTCTTTAACTCCTCACATCTAAACATTTCAACCATAGGTCTACACTTACTCAAAAATATCAATTTCATTTTCTTTCCATTTCCTCTTTTCACAGCCAAATTTGCAGCCACAAGATTCACTTGTAACCTATAAACATCTCTTCCCCATCCTTCTTGTGGATATTTACATGGTAATTTAACAACTAACATATCCATATTATCTCTATAGTTGTTAAAATTTGGCATTGGTATTTCAGGACACATTGGTCCATCCATTTCTTCTTCTTCATCTATCCATTCTGGAAAAATATCTTTCCATTCAAATAAATTCGAGATTTTCTCGAATTTTATGTGTGTTATTTGGCCATAGATTTTCCATTCACTAACATCTTCACCTTCCATGTTTACCATTCCTATCTTCATTCCTCTCCTCATTTTATTTAAAAAACTCGGCTTTTCGCGCTTTAATACCATCTTTTTCTCTTCATTCATAGCTATTTTTTCTTCTAATACTGCTTTCATCTTTATCCCTCCTTCTCCCTATTCAAAACAAGAAGAAGAAAAAAAATAGTTCATGTTTTTTTTTTATTCAAACAGATGAATATATCTTGAGTTATAAATTTATTGAATTTGAATAAAAAGAATGGACAATGGTCTACATTTACAAAATATATTAATTTTATCCTTCGTTATACTTTAAGGTTATTCATAGCCTTGTTGTTAGCAAATTGTGTCGTACTTGCTCTTGATTTTTCTGTTAAAATCAAGAGCAAATACAAGACGATTTGCTAATGGCAAATGCATGAATAACCCTAAAGTAATATGAAGGGTAAAATTAAGATATTTTGAAGAATAAAAGGTAAATTGAACCTTTTTATTACTAAAAAAAACTCACCTTATTCTTTGAAATATCCTAATTTCACCCTTTGTTATGCTTTGAGTTCATTCATACCTTTAACATCAACAAATCGTTTCATATTTGCTCTTGTCTTTACCAGAAGTTCAACCGTACTTTATCCATTAAAAAAGCCGAGCATATATTAGACGATTAGCTAATACCAAGACTATGAATAACTCCAAAGTATAACGAAGCGTAAAATTATTAGACATTTCCACCTATACAAATTAAGAAAAACAAAAAAATTAAAGCTCACCTTACCTTATGATGACATTCTCTCAATGAACATCTAACAAGAGATGTTGCATATTCATGATAAACATAAGTTGATGGCTTTAGAAGAATAGCAGCATAACCAATCAAGAAACAAGCCAAAAAAACTAAGTTGATTTTTATGATCAATGCTTTAGATGGAAGAGACTTCATAATCATTTTTCTTTTTTTTGGTATGTTGTGTATAGAAAGGAGAGTGCTTAGTTTTTTCTTTGTACTATATAATAAAATGTGAACTTTCACTCTCTCCAACCTTAATAATAATAATAATAATATTTGTAGTGAGCAAGTAAGATAGTTGATTAATTTAAAATTGAGTGATTAATATATAATTAAAAGGGATTTGGCAATAGTTGTTAGAGAGACAGAGAGGAGGCCTAATTATGAAAAGATTAAGAAATAAGTAATTAGAACTACTAAGAAAGCTCCAAGTGTTGTTTACTTGTCTTTTTAACATTTCATTTTCTTAGCTTGGACATCAATATATATAAGGGAATTAAGGAGATTTAAATTGTTTGCCATATGTTTTATATGTGTTGTTATAATTATTATTATTTATTTTTGAAAAAAAGATATTATATTATTTTATTTCCTAAAATACTCATCCTTTATTGTTAAGATACAAAGTTGATAATGGCTGTTGAGTCAATTTGTTTTTCTTCAAGGGAAGGGCAAATGGGCTTTTTTTTTCTGCCGTCGAGTTTGTATATTGATAATATGTTATTATCACTAAATCACTCATAAAAGTGAGTATATTGATATAAAAAAAAGATATAATATATTATTATTATTATTATAAACAATTAAATTACAGGTGGTTGTATACTTATTATGAATTTAATATTTTTGATGTGAAAATGATTCTTTATATAAAAGTTCTTTTTGAATCTCAATAATAGTAAAATATGGATCCATAATTTTAACAATATAATAAGTGCAATGCTTAGAACTTTAAAAGTTCGAATTTATAAAACTTAAATCATGGATCCATTTCTGAATACGATATTTTTTTTTTAATTCTTTTGTAATATTATCAACTGAGCCGGATCCACCCTTATTATATTAGGTTCATATAAATCCAATACTTTCAAAGAGAAGCATAAATTTATGAATAAAATTTTATAAAATTATAACAAATAATAGATCGATACATAAATATAAAGCCGAACTTATAAAGGGTAAAATTCATGATCCATCTCTAATTATCAGAGTAACATTTGTTAATTCCTTTTTCAACTTAGCAGAGTGCTTGCCATTTGGAGTAAGAAATACTTAAATAAAATTGTGAAGACAAAATAATTAAGAAAATGTTAAAATTCATAATTTTTGAAATATTTGGAAGGGCAGCTAATAGGTTAAGGCCAACAACTTGTATAGTTGTGCTGTCAATGTCTTATGAACAAACAAATGTCACTTTTATCTGTTACAAAATTGCAAGGTCGCACCAATACTTGATTTTCTACACATTTTTAGAACTAATATAATTTATTATATTGCTATATAAAACATAATAAATAAATAAATAAACCAGCAATGATTATCTTTAACAAATGATCATTTTAATAGGCTTTAGGTGAGATAACCACTCTTTACCAAAACAATAGATTCCCATGTTGATATTAGGGTAGAAAATCATTGTTGTACACTCAATGTCAACCCTTTCAATAATTTACATGAATATTACTCCTACCGTCGTCATCATTTTATAAGTTCAACACAAAACTAATAATTTGTTTCCATTCTGTCTTTAATAATATCTGTTCTTGAAGACTACAAACACTTCAATACATAATATTTATTAAAAAAAGATCATATCTTATAACACGAATGAGTATACGAATGCTTCATTACTTAATATTTATTGAAAAAAGATCATATCTTATAAAAAATGAGAGTAAGAACAAAACACGATAAGTAATTTGAGATGAATAGAATATTGCATAACAAGGCAGCCTTGTAATCTGCCATCTCTTTTTATTAGTGAGAGGGGAAATGATCAAAACTACTTTGTTAACAACATATTAAACTATGTTAATGGAAGGTACATTGTTGTAGATGAGTCAAATTTCTCTTTTTTCTTTAGGTACATAATAGTCTAGGTAAGCTTTTAGTATAAAAAAAAGCAGGCTTCATTGAATTGTTCATTACCTTATCACTACATATCCAGAAGAGACCTTTATTAAGTTTCTAATTATATTATACCAACAGCTTCAGCAGTTAGTTGGTACAAGTCACGAATCAGCGTGCTCAGCGATATCGTCTCTACTGGTGCATGACTCACAAGTCAAGACCAAAAACACTGGATGACATAAAGCAACACACAAAAATTTTAATAATGTACCAGAAGAGCACCACACAATCATTTCTTTCACTCTCAAATGAAATGGGAGGTGATCCTGGGATAATTTACCTCATCAATACTAAGAGTCAAAACATAATTTAACAATTCAAATTGTGCAATGTACAGATGACAGACACCAAGTAAATTGTGCCTCTAGTTACCAACTCATTGACTTTTAATGTATAACATGTTAGTTGTTCCCTCCATTAAATATTCAAGCAAGAACTTGATCATTTATGTATCTTCTTTAAGCTAATCCAGCAGTACCTGAACATATGAAGAAATTAGTAAAAGCTTATAGAAATTACTAATAAAACAAGTCAGAGGTAGAAAGCATACGGAGCTTAACTATTTGGATTATTCGGGTCGACCAAGTGCAGAGGAGAATGTGAACCTGCCTCTATTTTGATTTGTTTCAAACAGGAGCTGCTTGCAAAAAATTCATGCTTTTGTAACATCTTGAATGTGCTGTGAATGGCTTTTACCAGGGGGAATAAAGATAAGGTCCTCCCAGCCAGAATTTCTCTGACTTATCTGCCACCGGAAACACAGAGAAGTTAGGAGAAGTAACCGAGAGAAGAGAAAAAAAATAGGCGGGGGGTCCATGTCGGAATATTGTTACATTTGCTTAAACAAAGCATAGAATAGAAAAGCTTTAAGATGTTATACAGAAAACATTTCTTCTATGCTATTTGAAATTCAAATTTGGCGATAAGCTACAATACATAGCTTTTAAATTTTCAATTCTGCACTTGCGTGTTTTAATTTTTCACTTCCTCCTTTCAATTTTCCAGCAAGGTAACAATGGACAAACATATTTTGACTGTATGAACTGCTGTTGTAAGTTTTTAGTATTTTCCTCATCCCTTTGGAAAAAGGTAAAAGCTGGTAGATTAGCCTTAATTTCCTTGGCTTATGGTTTACTCATTATGTTGCTTTCTCTGAAATGAGTACTTATGGACTCATGGTATCAGTCCCTCAACAAGTTTCAGACCAAGATATAATTGATTCATCTTTACAACATGTAGTGCGATAACAGATTAATTGATGCATGAAACTAAGAATTCGAAGTATAATTGAACTTCTGAAATTAACATATAAAATGTCCAAGCAGGAAGCACCTACCTCCATTTTTTTCAGGACATCTTCCAAAGTCCCTACCTGTTGATAAGGAAAAAGAATACTAGCAAGTTAACATTAGCTGCTATAGTGTCTTGTTACAATGACAGGTCAGACGACAAAAAATCTCGACGAATACAGAAAAGCCAATAAACCTTGTCCTTTCATGGACAAGCCCCTATGATAGTCCGACAGGAATCTTTAGAAAGGAAAAGAAACACTGTTCTTCCAATAACTTACCAAAAAGATACGGCCAGTAAGAGGATTGGCAAGGTGATTTTTACATACAAAAGGTTTTAAACAGCAAAGCCTTAATGTCCTTAGCATTCATCAAACCTCTTCCTGGGTTCTTAACTCTGTTTCCTTCTTGTAATTGAAGTAAGACGTTTTGCATTAACATGATAATTAACTAGGGAGACATAGCTATATTTTTCAAGCAATAACTTCCAACCATTAATCCTCTCCATTACATGCAAAATTTACTACGCTAGACTCTCCAAGTGAAACTTGTTGCACGTAAATTCAAATTTTAAAATCCTCTCCGCACTTGGACAATGTTAGACTTGATGAAAGAGAGATCACTGCCAATGAAATTTACTCCCAGACACTTATAAAAAAAAGTAAGTGCTCATAGACATCTTGTATTCACCTTTTCGCATGTTTGACCATCCTAAATCTATCTGTGCGCCCTATCAGAAAGCAAACAGAAAGATAAAAGTGATTATGATACCATAATGTGCTGGGAGACACTAGTTCCTCTCGATGCCCTTGGCGATAACTCCTTTTCTATATCCTCCTGTATACCAGAAAAGGAATTCAAACGACAACCATCACGAATAAATAGTTACATCTAGTTTTTTTTGTTTCTTCTGACTAGCTTCAGTTAAAGATATTAAACCAACATACCTTTCGAAAGTATATTGGACAGTATCGTCTGTTTCTCTTTTTCACAACTAGGAGATCTGACTGCACAAGAACAAAAAGCTACAGAATTAAGCGGAGTTTCACCATATTCAGTGCAGTCCACCCCCCGATATACAAAATATTTAGCAAAAGCTTTGCAGTGAGTGAAGGTTCATAAGTCAAAAAATACAAAGGCTGAGTATGTAATGCTAGTTTTTTTTTTTTTGCATATAGTTGGCAAAAAAGTATATACGGTACCTGGAAAACAGGGACTCCATCAAATCCAGTCTTCACATCAGAAGCTTTTAACTGTCACAGAAAAGGTCCATGCTGAGATGAACAGATCTTTTTAATAAGCATGCATTGAAATGTTATGTTTAGCCAAAGAGGTATTTTCAGGAGGAGGAGACAGAAGTTGGGTGGCAATGGAGGTGAAGTCATTAGTAATCTATGCTTCATCTGCTAGGCTAGTGAGCAAGAGCCTAATACTGGGCATGTCAGTAACCCAAGTTCAAATCTTGGAAAGACCTCCATTTTGGAAAATTTTAATTATCAGAAAAGAGAAGAAAAAATAAGGGCATAGCAGTGAACCTCCGAAATTGATGGGTTGCAAGCAACTCTACCGCCTCTGGAATCTGGTCATTAGATAAAACTACATGCGAGTGTATTTACACGTAAAATATCACAGATAGATGAAAATACAGTAAAATTATCACTTGCACAACTGAACAGGCATCCTTGTGCAATTCTACTGCATTCAGTGGAAATTACAAGGATCCAGACCCAAAACATATGGAAGACCAATGCAGATAACTACCTCCATTGCATTCTTAATTTGAACAGGATCTGGCAAAAAACGAAATGCAATTCCTTCAACCTTCAACATGTAAACCTGCAAATTGATATGAAAAAGAAAAATGTGTAACCAATCAACACCTTTAGGAAGAAATGGAAAAGCAAAAAACAGAAATTCTAGCACATACAGACAACTGCAACTAGTTGCAATAGATTACTTAATGTACACTGGACCTGCTAAATAGAGACAAAAATGTCTTTCATTCTTAAGTTAGGCTTCAACTATTTCTTTTTAGTTTAATAGCAGAAGAAGATATATTAAACGGGGCAGATCAGACTTCTGAGGCTCAAACGGAGTACGATAGGATCCCCTTTTCTATGGATGAACAAGAGATACGAAATGTATCGATAATGCATACAACTTATCTTAAAGATGTAAAAGAGAGGAAATCCCTAAAAGGAATGGTAAAGGAAAATGGCTCAGTAAATTAATCTTAACCTGAGATGGTCAGGTAATCTAATCGAGCCTTATCTCAAGGGGTGCTTTTGAAAAGACTCCATTGCTTATGCTAAATAGCATGCATGCCCTGTTTTGATTCAATCAATCAACTGTGTCAATCTAAACAAGTTAGGATCGGTATCTCCATTCTGCTGTATTTGAATCCAACACCTCTTTAACTAATGGACAATTCAATAAGCATCAATGTTTATACCCATTCTTGCAAGAAGAAGTTCTCAATATATGCACAGAATTAGATTGAACATATACATACAAGTAGCTTCTGACTTTCCACCAACCAATCTTGATAAGCACTAGAGACAAAACTGTCCATCACTAATACCATATCTATTACCAGACACTCTCATGGTACTAAAATTTCGCTAAAGTTCAATCCTTAAAACAAGAAAATGGCCTTCTCCATAGGGTAATCTAATGTCACTCCTAAAGTTTGCAATTCTTTTCTAATGAATGTACAAACTTGTAAAAAGAAAGAAGAAAATAATCACCAAAGCAGATATATCCTTAAAAGAAAAATTCAAAGCAAAAGGAAACAAAAAATTCACCTGATCAAGTGTCAACGGAACTACCTTAGCTCCACCTCTCACTTCCTTCTTCCGCAACCGTACCTGAAAAACCTTCACATGTTCATTTCTCCACAAACAAGCCTTCCATGTATATCAAAACTTCTATAACAACGCCTCAATTGCAAACTAAAAAGGTCCACATTATCTGTTTTCTGTATCTGCTATCTTATGTATCAATTCCACTATATTCAGGTTCAATACATCCCAAAAATAAATAATTTGTCCTTTGAAGGCAATGTTCCAATGATAATTACCCAATAATTTCTTTTAAAGCAATCATCTTTAACTTAGTTTTCTCTTTTGGGCAAATTTATACATTTCTTTTCCCCTTCTTGCTACCCTACTTTGATAAATGAGTTCATCTCTCCCTTCACTCTCTTCTATACAGAAAAAGTTCAATAAATTTATTTTAAAAAATGAAGTTCACCTGAGCAAGAAATGCCTCGGCGTCCTCTTGACGGAAGCACAATAATCCGATTGACTTCGCACTATTCGGGTCCGAAATGAGCACGAATTCATTGTTAGAATTGCTAACAGTGTATACAGAAGTTCCAGTTAATGTCTTAGCCACATAATCCGAGCTCAAACCGGTGTTTTTAGTGACCTTCTCTTGACGCTGCGACACCGAAGCGAACGGAAGAGTTAGATGATAAGAATGCAACGGCAACGAACAACTCCTCCCTATCGCCGCCGGCAGCGGCTGCTGAATAAAATCGGCGGCGATTTTTGAACTCAGCCGTTTCGCTTCGTCGAAACGATTGGTGAGTTCGGCACCGAGTCGGGAGCAGTGCTGGTGGACGAAGGTGGAGAGAGACAGTAGAGGACTACTGGAGGGTCCGAATCCGGTTGAGGGTTTGGACTCCATTGATTGTTTACAGAGAAAGGGGAAGAGGATTCGGAGAAGAAGGCTTTCGTATTTCAAGTTTGGGCTTTCGGTTCACATTAGGTCCAATTATTATGGGAATTTTTTTAAAATGTCATTATTTTAGTATTTAATAGGGTATAGTGTCAACACTTTTAATATTTAGTGATACTGTTAAAATTTTACCTTATTATGTATTTTAATTATATTTTAATTATTTTATTTAATTAAAAAGAATATATAATTTAAATAACAAACAGGAGCTATTCAGGGGAGAGAAAAATTATAAAAATTAACAGATGTTTAAAACTCTCAACATCAGTTACAACTTATTCAAAATCTGAACGATATATCTGTCCATTATTTATGATGTTCATCAAAAAAAAAAAATCTAGCGAGGTTTATGTTTTGGAGAATAAACTGGGTAAAAGATTTTTGGAAAATAAACACAAACGAAAAGTCGAAAGTCAGGTATGTTTTAGTTAATTAATCCTTATATGTTTTGTATTTGATTGTGATTTGATGCGATTTTGTTTGTATAATAATTTTTCATATGTATTTGCATTTTGAATTATTATGTATTTTAATCAATGCAATTATCTTTATTTTTTCTGTGTTTGTTGACATTGTTTTTTTTTCGAATCCAGATGTACTGATATATTGTTAAAATAAAGAGTATTCTGATTTGAAATTGTTTTTTTAACTTTTGTATAAAAAATTATATATCCAACAGAATACGTATGAAATATAAAAATATATACTGACTAAAACAGCATCAAAATTCAATATATACTTCCAAATTTATGACTACAAAAAACATTAAAACTATGAAATACAAAAATAAATACTAACTGTGGTACATTGACATAACTATCACAAAAAAAAACAGAATACAAAATGAATTTATGGATATATACTGACAGAATACAGAATACAATATACAATTCCAAATCTATGAATACAAAATACAATAAAACTATGAAATACAAAAATACATACTGACTAAAACAACAACAAAATTCAATATACACTTCCAAATCTGTGAATACAAAAAACATTAAAACTATAAAAATTTCAACAGAATAAAAATTTCATATACACTTACAAATCTATTCGATGATAGTAAAAACACAATCAAACTTATAAAGTGTGTTACATTGACATAACTTACACACAAAAAAAAATAAAAAAAAAATAAACATATGAAATACAAAAATACATGCTAACTATAACAGTTAATACAAAAAACATTAAATCTATGAAAATACAAAAATAAATAATAACTATAACAAAATGAAAAATCCATATACACTTACAAATGTATTCGATAATAGTAAATACACAAAATGTATTACATTGACAATTAACACACACAAAAAAAAGAACACAAAATACAATAAATATATGACATTTTAAAAAAATTTCCAATACAAAAATACATAGTAACTATAACAGACTAAAAATTCCATATACACTTCCAAACGCATTGTAACATGTATTTTTTTGAATCTTAAAAATTACTACACAAATTAAACTAAGCATGCAATACACAGAACATGCAAAAAAAAAAAATACCTCTTCTCCAAAAAATTGGTCTTCTTCAACTTCATGGTTATGAATTTGTGTGGGATTTTGCACATCGACGAATTCATGCATTTTTTCCCGTTGTATATCCTCCTTAGATTTAGAAGCGGAACCTACATTGTTGTTTATTTTTTGAGTAAAAAAAAAATTAAATGATGAGAACTCGGAAGAACTTTGATTATTTTGTCCAATACCTCTAGTAACTCTCTTGAAGCGTCCATTGAAGAGAGAATTTTGTATTATGAAACCCTAAAAATATTTTAAGAACAACAAAAAAAAAATAAAAAAAAAATAATATTAAAATCAGTAAGTAAATCAATAAAAAATATGAAGAACATAATACCCAAATCAATGTTAATCTTCAAATCAAATCTTGCAACGAAATTAATTGAGAATAATAGAAAATATTAATATATTGAATCGGGAATCTGTGGAATTGATTTAGAAGAATGTTGGAGAGAGAAATTAAAAAGAAGCGTAAGAAAAGAGAGAAGAAATCTGGGGAGTTGATTAGGAACAAAGATAGAGAGAGAAATTGATAAGCTTAATAAAAGAGAGAGAAAATTTAAAATATCATTAATATCTATCCAATTACATAAATATAGGAAAATGTGTAATCTATGAGAGAGAGAAAAAAGAATGTAAATAATGAGAGAGAAAATATTAATAATATCAGAATAATTATTTATTTTTAAAATAATGACATTTTTAACATGTTTACTAATATTATTAAAGTATGGATATTATCACTAAATAAGTTGGTTTTTTTGACTAGTTAGCTAAATTTTCCAATTATTATTAGTAATCCATCTACCAAAGGCCCATCCATCACAATTCACAATATATAATAGTCTCGTTTGTCTGAATTATATACAAATATTATATAGAGAATATCGACATAAGATATAAATAGGCACACCCAAACTTGATCTCAACTATCGAGTAAACACATCTATTGACCTCAACTTGGTTTCAACTGACAATCCCTCTATTTTTCGTGGACACCCGATGTTGATGTGACACGTAATTTTTTATGTTGATGTGACACGTAATTTTTGGAGGTGTCTAGATGATCACTTACGAAGTTGGAGTGTTTAACTGGACATTAGAACCGAGTCGAAGTGTCTAGATATGCAGACTCAAAGCTAAAGTGTTTACTTACCAACTGAGGTCAAATTTAAACTTATCTGATCGTTTTGTTCACAAACATCAAAAGCAAGATCAAACAACTTGAAGCCAAGTGTGGTGTTTTCTCATTGAAAAAAACACCTTTGGGATCTATGTTTATTACTACATGTTTGTAAAATAGAATAGCAGGGGTAACAACGAGGGCAAATTTAGCCCATTTTAGTAACGACAAGGACATATTAATTTTTGTACAACTTATACATGTTTAGTAGGTGGATAGAATCAGAGAAAATAAGTTATTTATGTACAAAATTAATACGATGTTTGATTGACAATTTAGAAATCTGCACAATTAATACATGTATAACTTATGATGAAATCTATTTATTATTTAATGCATAATAGAAAGTGAAATAATTAATTCTAATAATCTAATGTATGTCTTATGTATAACTAATACACGAATAACTAATATCTCCATAAAACAATGGATCGACTAATTCATAAATAATCACTACATTACTAATAGATGTCGATGCATAACTCTAACCAACTACCAAAACGACCATTAGAATCGTTTAATTATTTCTTATCTATTATTTGATTACAATAGAAAGAATAATAATAATTAGTAGTATCATGATAAGTTATTTTGAGAGTGGAATAATAGTATCATAATTAATTATCTCAAGATAGAATAAGAAAATGACAAGAATACCTCAGACGTCCTTCAAACTAATTTCTACTTTAAATGATGGAGGGTATTTTTTTAAATAAACAAATTATTTTTTAAAAATTATTCAATGCATTTGTTTTTCGTATTCCTAATATAACTAATTGTACCATAACTTGTCTTCCAACCAAACGACCCCTTAGTACATAGGTTTGCATATATAGAGCTCATGTACATAGTCTAGATTGATTCAGATTTTTCAAATATAACTAAATCAATAAAAATCAGATTTTACAACCTCGAGGTTTTTTCGTATTTTTAAGTTTTCTCAATTTTCTTTGGATCTTTTCTAAAAAGTATTCATACACAATGTATAGGTGAAATAGTCTGTGAGATTTTTATACTTGATTCAGATTGTCAACTAGACCTTTCTAGTCGTGTCCTTACCAACTTAACGCTTGAACTCTTTAAATCATTTTAAACACCTCCAAGGATGATTTATTCGTTTTTTATATATCATAATGTAATTACATGGGTACTGTTTGGTTGTCCAAAGTATAATTATGCCATTAGTTTGATTTTTTCTTTTTGACATTTCATACTTCTACACTGATTTTAATATGTATATATATACGTACACATTTCACAAATGATGGGTTTGTTATAACAAACTGCATTCCCTCTCGCAAAGGCGCCAGTTTCATATTTCAAAAAAAAAAAGAAACACAAATCTTTCATCTTCTTTGGTTCAAAATTTCTTGGGAAAATGAATAAGGATCAAGTACGTGAGCTCTACAAAATTTCCAATGAAAACATCAGGCTGGCTGAAGCAATTGATCAAGAAATTGATAAAAACAGTTTTCATACGTTGAAGAGCTTAAAGAAATCCAAAGCTAATCTTCATCTGTTAATCAAAAATGAAGATTCCATGAAAAAAGTTTTTGGGACGGAATGGCAAGGTATACAAGAATCTCAACTGTTTTTTTTTTATGATTGTTTAGTGTTAGTTCGAAGCTGAGTTGAGATGATAGATCGAACTTGATATGAAGTTTTGATGATTTAACAAACTTATCGATCTAACAAGGAACCATATTTTTGTTATTGGAACTGCTGACAGTGAGATGAATGATAAACTCAGTGTGAGGTATATTTGTGTGCTATCATCAAAAGGGGGAAAATGTTATATTCTAGGTGTTTTGATGATCCTCACAAATGCGGGGACCTGTCCCTGGTAGAGTGCTCTCGTCCAGATACAAATGAGGTACGGCTATAAAGTTGTCATGTCAGGTGGTAGGTGAAAAGTGCAGTGTCTACACCAATAGGAAGAGCACGAGATTGTATGTTTCAGTATCTCACAAATGCAGGGACCTGGTCCCAAGCAGAGTTTCCTCCATCAGATACATAATTGGTTACAGCTGTAAAGCTGTCACGTCAGAGGTTGGTGAGGCGTCAACGTACTACACCAATCAGAATGGAGGAGGGTGTTTGTCCAACGGAAAATAACTCTTTATGTTTGATATTTTTAGCATGACAAACACCATATTATATTCATTCATCCAAAGAAGGAAGTCAGCCAACAAGCCTTTTCAAGATCTCACAAAGAAGTTTGCATGGGACCTGGTCCCCGCAAGACTACGACGTGAAAAGGTGAAAAGACAGCTGTCAGAAAAGCTGCCACCTCTGATGCGGTAGGTGCACAGCTTTTCCAACAGTAGGTTCTTCAGCCAATGGGATGGCTTCAACGAATTTGTGGGGAATTATATTATCTCTTTCCAACAAACACAAATTCAAGTTTTGGCAAACAAAGTTTTGGATTTCAGAAAATCCAAAAGCTCAAAAAGCAAAGGCCATCTTCAAGAAGGATCATCCTAAGAGCAACAGGGACCTGATAGAGCTGCAAGCTACGTAGTTGTCTTAGGATTATTTCTTCCATGCTTACATTGTAAATTTGTTCCTATTCTATAAAGGATTCAGATATTTGTTTCGAGTTTGTAAAAGTCTAAATCAGTTAAGGTTAACTGATTTAGTGGGCAACATTGTTTTGTTGCTTAGTCAAATTCTAAGTCATCTAGAGTTAGGTGGTTTAGTGACGGTGTGGTATCCGCTTAGCAAAGTCTAAGTTATCTAGGGGTGATAGCTTAGTGGGCGGTGTTGTATCCGCTTAGGCTCTTCAAGTAATAGGTAGATTACTTGATCGTGAGATTAATAACTTTTCTCACATTGGTTGTAACGGGTTTCACTTTTGCTTGAGAAGATTAGTGAAGACGTTGAAAATCCTGTGTGACAGGTCGTGGTTTTACTCGCTTGAGCAAGGAGGTTTCACGTAAACTGCATGTGTTGTGTTCTTCATATTGTTTGATCTTCTGCACTGTTCTTGCTGTGTCAAGGGACCTGGTCCGTTGACTGATAGTGGACGCCTACATTCCAACATTTAGCCCTTTTCAGTTTAGAAGAATTAATGTTCTTGATGAAAACCCTATTTTATGACTTATTTCTGTTCTGTCAAGAAAACCCTGTTTTATGACTTAAAAATGTTTTTGGACGGAATGGAAAGGTATACAAGAATCTCAACTGGGTTTTCTTTTTATGATTGTTTAGCCCTTTTCAGTTTAGAAGTTCTTGATGAAAACCCTGTTTATGACTTATTTCTGTTCTGTCAAGAAAACCCTGTTTTATGACTTAAAAATTTTTTGGACGGAATGGAAAGGTATACAAGAATCTCAACTGGTTTTCTTTTTTATGATTGTTTAGCCCTTTTCAGTTTAGAAGAATTAATGTTCTTGATGAAAACCCTGTTTTATGACTTATTTCTGTTATGTCAAGAAAACTCTGTTTTATGACTTATTTCTGTTCTGTTTTACCAATCAATTTGCTCTGTTTCGATAACCGTGTGTATGACTGAATTCTGATAAAGAAAAATGATTATATTGGTAGATTCGACTCTACCGAAAGAGTTTGATATCGGAGATCCAACAACCAGCAGCAGTACGTACGAAGGAAAGGTCGTTGAAATCCTTCGAACTTGCAGGAATAATCTAGCAATACTTAGAACAACAAGTACGCCATCAACGGCTGAAGACCTTGTTGTTTTGGAATCCATTATTCAGAACCAGAAAAACATAAACAAAAGGGTGCAAAATCTTCTTACGAAATTCACCCAACATCAAGGTAGTGGTATACTTTTTGGGAAATACTAAATATCATCTATGTTGTTATGTATAAAGAAATTTTGTTTTCCGTTTATATTCACTAACTAAATTATCGATGTTTTTTATCCATTTCAGAGTATATCTCAAATGAAGACTATCATGACAACGACGATGATCTTCCTTGTGCTTATGGAGAAGAAATACATGACCAGCTGGAACAAGAGAATCTAGAGTTGTTTGACATCATGTATGAATCGCCTTTTTCTCAGGATGAGAATGAGGATGCAGTTGCAATTTGTGGATATCGACTTTCCATCGTGACAAAACTGCTTAGTGAATATAAAAAGAAACCAATAGAGAATAAGAATTTGGTCACGGATGATGATGATGACGATTTCGAGGGCTTAGATGATGAACATATCATACACAACATGGTGAAGCTGGAGCACGAAACTCGAAATCTAATAAGCGATCCCAAAGGAAATGCTTTACGAAGAAACTCATTCATTTACTTTGTTGACGTAAGTCTTCAATTTTATCTTAACTTGTTGTTTTTTATGAAAAGAGGAGTATAACAATATTTGCATCTGCTATGCAGGCTGTTAGAGAGTTTCGTTTCAGAAAAAACACTGTCTACGTGGCAATGCTAACCCTATATAAATTTCTCCAAGTGAGGGTCATAAGTGTAAGTATTTTTCTTAATTTTGTGTGTGTGGGATTGGTCCCGATTGATTAATAAATGACTTTTTTTTTCTGTAGATAAAGCGCTTGAAGTTACTACCGTGTGCTTGTCTGTCATGTGCTGTGAAAATGAATCAGCAAATGTATAAACAAGTGAAGCCACTGTTGAATGATGTCAAGTCCCGAGGCATTGATGGTGAATTAATTGGCAAAATGGAATTGTCTATTTCGAAAGCCCTTGACTGGAAGATCAATGTGGTTACACCTTTCATTTTTCACCACATTTTTTCTAGCAAGGTTGTGCGCACATTATTCCCTGGCTGATTCAAAGAAAGAAGAGATTAGAATGAAGTCAGACAAAATCATAATGAATGTTGTAGAAGGTAATTGACTCTTAGCTTGTTAACTTTCCCCTTTTTAACTTGTCTTTTTATAATAATCATGAATTAATTTTTTGTACAGAGGAAAACCTGTTGATATATGACCCCTCTCAGATAGCAATAGGGGCAATCCTATTGGCTATGGATGATAATTTCACTGTGGAAGACTTTGAGGCCTTGTCTGTAGAAGAATTTTTTTTTCTTAATTCACTCTTAATTTTTTATCTTTCCTTTTCTATCTTGTCAAATTCTAACACTTATTTTTTGTTGCTTTCAGGATACTTTGTTCAAATGCTATAATGCATTGCGTGTTTTGATGAAAGTGTCACGGACTTAGAGTCTTACTAAAGCTCCGTGCGGCACTTGACAACTTACTCGCGAATATTTTTTGTTCTTAATTCACTCTTAATTTTTTATCTTTCCTTTTCTATCTTGTCAAATTCTAACACTTAATTTTTGTTGCTTTCATGATGCTTTGTTCAAATGCTATAATGCATTGCGTGTTTTGATGAAAGTGTCACGGACTTAGAGTCTTACTAAAGCTCCGTGCGGCACTTAACAACTTATTCGCGAATCTTTCACGATCTTGTAAGCTCAAGTAAGCCCTTTAAAACTAAGATCGCTAAGAGAATGAAAGGAAGACTTAAAGAATTTTGGAAGAAGATTTTATATTGCTTGAAAGATTACTTACAACTTTCTTGGTTGATTTACAAATGAGAGCCCACCTATTTATACTACTTCCTAGGGGGCTAAAGTGTAAATAAAAATTACTTACAAGTCTCTAAGTTATTTACACTTTCTATTCTAGAAAAGTCTACACTTTCTAGAATATGCTAAATCTTTCCAAGAAAATATCTAAATTATTCTAGAGAATTCTAGTCTTCTTTATTAATCTAGAAGGTTCTAGAGTTCTCTACAAACCTCTTCGCACTCTAGATCCTTCCGCCCCATCCGGAAATAAAATTTAATTGTCATGTGGCGGAACATGATAAAAGGCCCCATTTATTTCTGTCTCTGCAGTCTGAATATATACCATAGCTTTGATTTCAAACTTAGTTTTTTGATGGATGATGGATGATGGATGATGGATGATGGATGATGGATGATGGATGATGGATGATGGATGATATATGACTGTTCAAGTTTGTTACTGTAGTGTTATGGGATAAATGTCTTTGTTACTATGCTTGCAGGTGTTATGAGCCTCTTTATGAAAGTGTTTTGGGACGGGAATTACTAATTATCTGACCATATTTGATTTGTTGATGATGTTTTTTACGATAAACTCTTATTATTTTTTTATCATTATGATTTTTAGATATCATTTTGTTCATTATAAAAATGATAACTTTGTGTCAAATTGACTCAATAATTTTTTACAAATTATAAATATAAAAATCACCTTTTTACACCTCTGAGTGCGATCCGAACTTCTCTGAGTGCGATCCGAACTTCAGAACGGGGGACTCCGTAGCTAGCGATAAGTGGAAATCCAAAAAAAAAAAAAAAAAAAACATATTCCAGTTTATTATATTATATTAGTATAATCAAATTAAAATAAATAAATTATATTAGTAAGTATAAAAAATAAAGTTTAGCCAATAAATTTCCCTGTGGCCGCCAATCTCTTCCGATCATAAGCCCTAAACCTTTGGCGATTACTTTGTCTGTAAGTTTTCTCCTTCTCAATTCATATGTTTTTTATTTGCTCTTAGTTTTAGATCCCCTGTTTTGTAATTCAAACTGATTTCTCAATAATATTTGATCCTGGTATAACGAATAATATTCACACATAACTAATCCTGGTATAACGAATTCAAACTGATTTCTCAATAATATTTGAGGCCAAACGAAATTTTAAAAATGGTAACGAAAGTAACTACTATATGTATAATTAATCCTGGTATAACGAATAATATTCACACATAACTAATCCCTACAGCACAGCAACTGGCAGAGTTCCATTGGTTTGTCCGGGGGCGTGTGTTGTTTAAATTTACTTGGGTAGAAAACCTTTTTTGCTGCATAAAGTTTTTGAGTCCTTTAGATTTCAAGTTACCTACAACACTTTGTGCTTGTCTTGTGTAGGCTTTGGTCTCCATTCCTATTTCTATATTTATTGGATATAACAACAGAAGAAGAATGGCTGATGGACAAATACTTTGTGTTCAGGTAATTCTGGTTTCCACCTAAGCTTCTTTTTTCTTTTTCTTTTGACATCCCACTTCTATTGTTATCTATTTATGTGTAGGATCCCAAGATTGATGTAGGATCCCAAGATTGATGAATTGAATGACGAGTTGCTTGTGGTCATTCTTTCATATTTATCCGTGAAGGAGGCAGCAAAAACCTGTCTTGTCTCTCGTAGGTGGAGATACTTATGGCAGTATACGACTGGCTGTTTTGAGATTTATGATCGCGATAAAATATCTTTATAGCGAAAGAGCCCATGCAGTTTTATGAAGTTGTTAAATCAAGCTTTGGTATTGCACCAGGGTCCAACTTTAGATCAATTCCGAGTTGGTTTGAGTTGGTTTTTTGCTATTCTGGTAGTTGGTACATGTTTGATCACTGGGTTATGTTTGCCATTCAAAAGGAAGTAAAGTTATTTGAATTAGATTTAGCAGTAGACTGCTGGCAAAATTGTGGTAAAATTGTGTCAATATGATTTTCCCGACATTGAGAGATTGTCATCTGAGCTAAAATTTTCCAGATTTTGCTCTAATTTAAAATCACTAACCCTGGTCAATGTCAGTGTGAAGAAGGAGATCATTCATTTTTTCCTATCCAATTGTCCATGTCTTGAGCATGTTTGTGTTTCAGGTTCTAGACGCTTAGAGAATTTGAAAATTACTGGTCCGCTTCCAAGTTTGAAGCCCATGGAAATATCACGGTGTCCCTTAATCACGGGTCTGGAGGTTGATGCGTCAAATCTAGAGTCATTTACATACATTGGGCGCACTTTTTTGATATTGACAAAAGTTGTTACAATTTTGTGGTCTAGGTTGATTGTCCTTATAATTTCCCTTATAATTTCCCTGTACTGGACAATCTAAGAGAGTTGGAATTGGACATTCAGATAAACGCTGGTAGAAGCCTACACTATTCACCCTTTTTACCAAGGCATGTCCTTTGTTGTCTAGTTTCATTGCTCGGATAAGTTAATATATCGTCTTTACTTTCATTTATATTCCCTCATGTTATGTCCTGACCCTTTTTTTTTTTTCAATTCGAGGCCAGATAACATACACTAACATCTTGTATGATGAGGTAAAGTGACTTGTCACTAAGTTTTCATATAGCCGTTGTATTTGGTCCTGATGGGAGGTCTTATTGTTTTATTTTTGCAGATTTTGGCTTCTCCTCGTCAATTTGAACATAATCGTGGTGTTCACAAACATCTAAAGGTGGTAAAGTTAACTGGCTTTACAGGATGTATAAGTGATTATGAGCTTGTGTTACATTTTCTAGAAATAGGAGGCTCTCTTGAGGAGATCATACTAAAACGTACATATGACGATTTTCACCAGATGATTGACGGAATGACATTTATCAGAGAGCAGATCAAGCAACTTCAAGCTAATTGTCCAGCAGGGGTTAAAATGGTGATAACATTTGTTAAACTTTGGAATGGGAAATGGGTATGATTATTAGGGCTGGGCATATTTCGGTTCAAACCGAAAAAACCGTCCACAACTTTTTTTTAACTTTGGTTTCAGATTGTCAGTTATTTGGTTGTTTCTGTGAGAAAAATCAATATTTCAAATTCAGTTTTCAATTTTGAACAAATTAAATTTGATTTAATCGAAAAAACTAAATTTAATGACACTAATGACTGGTCTCTTTCTCTAATAATACTAATACCGAGAAATTTCATATATGGCAAACATAATTTATGAAATAACATTATATGAGTATAGTTTACATAATTACATTCTATGAGTATAATTTAGTTTGTTATGTATCGATCATTTAATTTGTATAAAACATTTTTTTTAATTTTATTCAATAATTTACTTTTTCATTGAATGGTAACAATAGCGCTAAATATGGTAACAAACATTTACACAATCTCGTGATTTAAGCTAACCATTCAAAATCAAATATTTTCTCATTTTTTTTTAAATAAGTCGTATGAAACACTCAAACGTTAATGATCTTATTTGTATATATAAATTGATTATATTGTATATATTTGAGAGATTGTATATAATTTTTTATACAATTTCGTGTGTAATTTATTATGTGTTATTAATTGTATAGTGACCATCATAATATGAAAATTGTATATATGGCAGTCGTGTTTTTTTTTATAAAAAAAGTGTGTTGTATTTGTTTTTAATTATTTTATGTAGTCTGTTTGTATATAATATTTTATTACATTCATTTTTTTTTTGTATATATCTAGGAATTTGTATAATATACAATAATTTGGTGTATGGATTATATTTGTATGTGCATCTGTAATTTCGTGTATTTTTAAAAAATTAATAATTAAAATGATTGTATAATACTCATTTGTCGATTGTATATATGGTAAGCTTGAAATATGTTTGTATAATTTGAGTGTGTAATGTTTATATATACAACATTTTATTATGTTCATAATTTTTTGTATATATTGACGAATTTGTATAATATACTATAATTTTGTATATGTATTATACAATGATTTTAACAAATTTCTTTATACAAAACTAAATATTTGTATACAAATTGCTACTGTCTCATAAGATTTTGTATATGTTATTTTAATATACAACCCACTATATACATAACTTTAGTAATTGGTATAAAACTAATAGAATATACAAATAACAATTGTCTCATAATACTTTGTATATATTACCTTAATATACAACCCACTATATACATAACTTTAGTAATTTGTATATAAATTACGCTACCTGATGTTCTTGAGATTTGTCTAGTTATGTCCAATTTTGATGAGGCAGATCCAATCTCTGAATTTATGTTTCTGACTTTTCTCTTACTTCAACCTTCAACAATCTTAATGCCGCTAGATTTCGCGTTGTTGATGACTTTCTGAATTGTCATTGAGTCTTTTTTTTTTTGAATCTCAATTCAACAGATTGTTCAACTTGAACTTGTTCATGTTTTGTCGTATATCTTACATTGACCCCAAAATCTAACCCAATTGAAAACGAAGGTGGATTATCAACAATATTGACATGCAATGGCATACCTCTGATAATCCTCATATATGGAGATAATCCTCCATTCTTATTTTGAAGAACTTACAATAAAAAAAATATGAAAAAACTAAGAAACTTAATACATATATAATTATGTTGATGAAGGAAAAAAAATGGATTCATGAAAGTAAAACAGGAGGGAAACGTGAAATTTTTCCAAATTCCAAATTCAAAATTCAAAATATGAGTGAAGGAGTGATTTTAGGAGAAAGATAAAAGGATCTCTTATGGTTGGGTATACAAAGAGGTGGTGAGTCCATTAATTATAACAAAAAAATGAAAATATAATTATTAAGAATAAATAAATTAAACTATATCCTTATTAGCTAATTACTTAGGAATATTTGTCATCCCATGTAATTTTCCCTAATACTAACTCTATTGTCAGTTATGCCAAGCACAATATCAACCTGACCCAATTAAGGGGAATTGGAGTGACCCAGATTCAATTTCTTTTACCCTAAGGGTGTGTTTGGTATGGAGGAAAATGTTTTCCATGGAAAATGTTTTCCTAGAAAATGTTTTCCTGAAAAACAAATAGATTTTGGACTTATTTTCTCATGTTTGGTTGGTGCGTAGAAAATATTTTCGAAAATGATTTTGTATTTGATTTATGAATGAAAAATATTTTTGAGAGACATCTTTTATTTTTACTAGAGTAAAAAATAATTTATGAAATTGAAAATATTTTTAAAAAGCAAAATTATTATTTTTTGGGGTGGTGGTGGGGTGGGGGTAGTGGGTGGGGCAGGGGAGGGGAAGGGGTTAGGAGTGAAAAAATAAAATTTTGAAGTTGATAGTATTTTTTAAAAAATAAAATTAATTTTTTGGGGATTGGGGGTGGGTGGGTAGGGGGGCTGGTCGGGGGGGGGATAGGAGTTTAAAAATAAAATTTAAAGTTGAAAATATTTTTAAAAGCAAAATCAATTTTTTGGGGAGGGGGTGGGGGTGGGATGGGGGGGCTTGCCGGTGGTGGGTGGNATGGTCTGTGATAATGTACTGTGTTGTTTTAGTGTATTAGTAATTTTGAAGTAACAAATAATTTTTAGCGATAATAACTGTATATATTAAGAAAGAGTGTTAAACCTTTTATTGACATTAGTTAATTATCACATAATCCAATATTATTAAGACCGTCAAATGACACAACATGCTTTGTATAAGGGATAATGCCCGACCCATTATCGATCATTTTCTTCATTTCTATTTGCCATCTTCTTTTTCAATGTTTTTAAGAGATAGTTTTTGAGATGATCACACAGCTCTGAAAAATTCACTTAAAAGTCATTTAATTTTGTTTTATAATTCAAAGTCGCTCAATTAAAAAGTATAAAACAAAGTTATCTGACTTTCGAAGTTTCTAAGAGTAAAAGGTGATCATTTATTTCTCGTATATTATTTTTCATAACAATGGATGTATACCTCCATCAACAATAACAATAGAACCATAAACTCCTATATATTCTAGGAGCATATTAGCGTATGTCTAACCACCTCCAGTTTTCGACATGCTATAGATATTAAAGTCTCTCAGACGAGGGCTTACTCTCATTGTAGAATTGTTCAACAAAACAGAGCGACTATTACCATCATCCCTTTAAAACATCTCCAGCATGATAATTTATATTTGATTATAAATTTGAACTTCACCTCTAATATTACAAAGTTTTGAAATAAAGATCATCTCGTTCTCAAAGAAATACATAAAATAAATTCAATCGAGCTCACTCGGCCCTTAGATGGTTACGGAAGGTGGCCATGGAAACCGGGAAGAAACTCAATAGTAGAACGTGAAGCAACTTGTTGTTGTTGTTGTTGAAGAAGAAGAAGAAGCAAAACTCGCTGTTACAACAATAAGTTTTCCATTATTCCTAAATTATTGATAGCCATTTTACTAACAAATTAAATATAAAAATACAAGAGATAACAGATGTCTGTATATTATTTTATTGATGATGATCAACATGTTGGGAAACATATATTCATAGCGGAAGCATATTTAGGATCTTTAATGTTTACATGAATAATAAACAACAAATACCGTTTATGCTAGAACACATTAGTCATGCTAGAACACATAAATAAATTAAAATTTAATTCGATAAATACCTCTTGAAGCGTGAGCGGATACCTTCAAGCGAATCTTCAAGCGAATCTACAAGATATCTATGGTCTTCTACAGTGATCCCAAGTCACATCTGAACTCTCTCAATACTTGGGTGGGCAAGTATCGAATAGAATACTAATTATTTCTTTTCTAGGTTAGGAGAATCCCTATTTATAGAGATGTCTTCCTAATCCAAAAAGGACTAGAAAACCTAGTTTTTCTAGAAGACTAGAAAAACCCATATTATTCTTCCTTTTTGCATAGAAATAGGATTCTAAGTTCTAGTTAAATATGGGCACTATAGGGACCACATAATTAATTATCGAGGCTTCCTATTATGGAAATAATTTCAAATAATTAATTTGAATTATTCTTACCATAATAAATTATAAATCATTCCACTAAAAATTCGTAATTGCACTCCTCTATTTCGTAATTCCCCATTAAACACTTATGTAATTCCCCATGTTAAGATTTCAGATATTAATCAATAAATTAAATTACTGACGAATTTAACTTAATGATTAATTTCCTTTAGAGCACTACTTAACTTATTTCATGTGTCGGATTCATAAATCCACTTGCAAGATTTGACACAATGAAAACTTATAAGTTTCTCAAAAAGGCATATCAATCAATCTCAATAACGAGACATGGATTCCATCAACTAACTTATTATTTCACCAATATATATTATTATCATCCAACTTATCAGGCATATTGACTCATCTCAGAATCTCACATTTTAATAAATCAAAACGACAATTAATATATACAGATCATAATAGTTATATCAGGATTAAGAATATAAGTACATTTAATAGTTTAGAGAATATATTTTTGTCAGTCAGTCTAAAATAACTATCTCTACTCGGTCCCGTTCAATACATACAAAATGTACTAGCACAAGAAGTTGGAACTATACCGTTCCCATAATCAGGATAAATTACATATAATCTTATGCTACAATCGTACTCGATGGCATGTCCAATTTCCATCCTAGATTGTGAACCAAAACTTTATACTTATAAGAACCGATGATTTAATCCTCTGTGTATAAGCTAAAACTCTACACACTAAATCATCTACTATATAAGTAAATAGACATCATAAACGAATATATGATCTATTGAAATTGAGCAAATATTTATTTTTTAATAAATATTATTTCTTAACACATAATTAATAGTATATATCCAACACAACATTCAATTAACCGATCCATTTAATTTTTTAAAAGATACTCATATCCCTATCCACCAACCCACTAACCCCCAATGCTATATGATCGAATAAAATAGCATTTCATCGAAAAGTAAAAAAATGGAAATAGTTATGTTCCCATGGCTTGCTTATGGGCATTTGATTCCATTTATGAATCTCTCAAATGAACTTGCAAAAAGAGGTCACAAAATCTCATTCTTGTTACCTAAAACTGCAGAAATTAGACTTCAAAAACTCAATTTTTATCCAAATCTCATCAAATTTCATAAACTGACAATACCTCATGTTGATGGCCTTCCATATGGAGCAGAGACTACAGCTGATGTTCATAGATCTTTGGAGAGTCTATTAGCAACTGCTTTTGATGAATTGTATAATGAAATCAAATGTTTTCTTCAAATTCTAAAACCCCATTTTGTTTTCTTTGATTTTGCTTATTGGATTCCTGATTTAGCACTAGAAATTGGGGGTATCAAGACGCTGTTTTACAGAGTTGTTTGCCCTGCTGTATCATCTGCATCATTGATTCGATCACCAGATAAGGATATTTTTATGGCATCAACTGCAGCTGAATTAGTAAAGCCACCACCAGGTCACCCTTCTCCTCCCTCCTCTTTGTTTTGACATGATTTGAAATCAGATTGATTTGTAACTGAAGTTAAGACTAAAACTATGAATTGTACTGAACGAGTATATTATGTTCAAACTTGCACTGTTATTCTATTTTGCTATTTAAACGATGTGGTCAATTGTTGGATGTCCAGGTTACCCTTCTACTACTGTGGTGTTGCGCGAAAGTGAAGCTAAGTTGTTGTCATTTGTATTTCATGAATATGGAAACGGGGTGACATTTTATGAACGAATAAAGAAGGGAATGACACGATGTGACGCAATAGGTATGAAAACATGTAGAGAGATTGAAGGAAACTTTTGTGACTACATATCAACACAATTTGAAAAGCCAGTACTTTACACAGGACCTGTTATTTCTGAACCGAAAAATGAGCCTTTAGAAGAACACGGGTTAACAAATTGGCTTGAGAAATTCGAGCCAGGATCAGTTGTGTTCTGTGCATTTGGAAGTCAAATGATTCTTGAAAAGAAGCAGTTTCAACAACTTGTTTTAGGCTTTGAACTGACTGAATTACCATTTCTTTTAGTCGTTAAGACGCCTCAAGGGACAAATTCAGTAGAAGAAGCCTTACCAGAGGGATTCAAAGAAAGGGTTCAAGAAAAAGGACTGATTCTCGATTGTTGGGTGCCACAATTGGAGATTTTAAGACACAAATCAGTTGGTTGTTTCGTGACTCACTGTGGTTATGGGTCGATGTGGGAGTCTTTGGCATTGTGTGATTGTCAATTGGTACTTTTGCCAAGGCCTATTGATCACATTTTCAATGCTAGGCTGATGGAAAAACAACTTAAGGTTGGTATAGAAGTGGAGAAAGACGAAAACGATTTGTTTACTAAAGAGAATTTGTGCAAGGCTGTGAAATGTGTGATGGATAAAGATAGCCAAATTGGTTGTGTTGTGAAAGAGAATCATAAGAAATGGAAGGAACTTCTTTCAAGTTCTGGATTCATGAGTAACTACATCGATAACTTCATTCAAGACTTGAATGAACTTCTAGTTGAAAAAACCTAGATAATTAGCAGGGGTTGGATCTACGACACAATGTATGTCTAATCTATTTCAATCAATTGTTATCCTGTTTTGAAATTCAGAACTCGTAAGCTTAAAGTCATGTATCGGATAATATAACTTGCATTTTATCAGATAGTTAATTTGCTGCCGTGTTTAAGAGTTATACATCTTCTCTTCAAATTTAGAGCTTTAACATTTTTAGATCCTTTAAATGCATTTATGAACACAAAGAAATATTGCATAATTGAAGCTAATATTATGAATATTAATTCAGGAATAAATACATTTTACAATTTAAAATACATGATTACTCTTTTCAATGATATTGTGGGCAATAAAATTGATCTCCAAGAGTTAAGAAAATATTATTTCATTAAAATAATATATAGATGAAACTGAGGACTATATATAGAGGATCGTGATTTATCCATCTTTTGAACATACCAAAACATTCTTCAGGTTTGTATCTACAAGCCGTGTGTCCTGATCCCTATTTAAAAAAAAAAAAAGAGGTTAAATATAAATATAAAGTTAAAATAAGTTCGTTAAATAAAATTCAATTTGTCTAAATTGAGATAGATTAATTATTTCTATAATTAATTTCATACCTTCACGGTTGCAAAAGTCATTTTGTTGGAGTAAGATCTCGTATAACTACAAGGATACGATATTAGAAAAATGATTAAGCATTATCAAAAAACATAATAATAATTAGTTTTAAGAATTCATAATTGTAATTAATGATGTTAAATTTGGAGATTAATTACCCAGCAACTTGATTATTTACGTTCCATGGACGCCAATCATCAACAATAGAGTAGTTTAGAGACTTTATCCATTTTTGCGTGGATTGAAAAGGTACCGAGTAATCATGATCACCGCTGTTTAAACATATGAAAATAAAAAAATCTCCATTTTATATTCATGAAATTTTTATATTCATGAGATCATTATAAATACATAAAAAAAATAAAATTATAATGACATGAAAAAAGTTCTTTTGTATATCTTCGCAGGGGCTCACATATCTTTTTTAATCTTTTTTAGTTTTATAGCACTAGGTGAGATTGAGGACCCGCTTAATCATGATTTTTTTTTTTTAATTTAGAAATTATCTTTGTTTTTTTTAAGAAATTAGTGTTTAGTCATGAAAAATTCAAATACAACTTGAATTTGTATTTCGAATCTAGAAAATACTTAATATCTTGTTACCATTTTTATTATACTAGAAAAAATACATTCAAATTATAAACATTATTTGCAAAAAGTATGATCAAATACAACTTTAACTTTAAAAGTTTCAAACAAAATAAATTTCAATGATGAAACTTCCATTTACTTTGCGTATTCAGATATCATGCAATAACTTTAATCTCATGCCAAATATATAAAATTTACATAAACAGATGTCGTAACAATATTGAGTACTAATTACCTGTATATAAGTGATCGATAACCTTTCGTGCTTAGATTTGCATGATATGGTATAACATTATCGACCGTGAGAGTGTAGTTGGGAGGAGCGCCTAAACTTGAAATTTTGTTACATTGTACCCAGCTTCCTATGCTTCGCTGTGAAAGTAAAATTACGAGTAACTAAGTGATATAGTAAAACTGTCATTTTATTTGTTTATTTTTAAGAAATGTGTCAAATTAATATTGAGTAAGTAAAAATAAACGGAAAAAATAGTTAATTATGTGGTATATATACACTCATATTGTAATCCACTACGTACCTTTCGAATATGAAGAGCTTCTTGGACTTTCGGGTCGTTAGCCCAATACTTCATATGCTTGCGCCAATCAGACTGAAGTAATTGAGAATAAGTTTCTACAATTAATAGTATTTTATTTACTTATTTAAGTTATATACGCTTACACAGTAATTTGTGAATTTTTTTTGTATATACTCTCAATAATGTTATGAATGTCAAAATAAAACCCGGCCCATTATCGATTATTTTCTTCATTTTTACCTGTCTTCTTATTTTTTTCAGAATTTTCAGGAGATGATGATAAGGGTATTTTTCTTAGAAAATCACTCAATTTTATTTTATAATCTAAAGTCATGTAAAAAAATTTTAAAAAAAAGTTAAGTGACTTTCTGAAGAACTAACTAAAGTTGAATAATCATCTGTGATATTATCAGATATTTTGTTTCTTTTGTTTTAGTACTAATATTTCTTCATCATCGGACATTGTAGGTTGAATATCTATTTTTCGTATTTTCATTTTTCACATCGAGAAGAGGGATGTGACAATAATGGAAGTATAAACTCCTATATATGCCAGGAGTATATGAGGATATAATTAGTCTAACCACCTCAACAGATATTATAGTCACTTCACGATGAAAATTAGAGATATATAAAAAATATATATAACTTACTGCACACTTGTCTTGATGTTGCAAGGAGATGAGTTTATCATCAAGTAATCTTCTTTCATCAGACATTTGATATGGGCCTTGAAGATAATCATACGTGCAAAAGGGTTCTAATATGTGTTCCCCATTAATGTTTTTTACCAACTGCATTACTATATGTTAATTTACTGACATTAACTACTATCACATGTTAAATTACATCGATCGATCGATAATATACATCGATCGATCGATAATACTGTAAAACAATACTTATAACCTGCTTGAAAATTCGAAAGTCATTTGCACATCCTTTATTGTTGGGATCTATATTTGTATAGTCTCCTCCACAATTCTTCTCTAATGACTGTTAACACAAATCAATATTCAAAAAGTTAAATTGACATGTCAAATTTTAAACCTAATTATATATAATGCTGAAAGTAGTTAAAACAAATTAATTATGACTTAACCTTATAAAGTTCATCAGATATAAGTCCCATGCCATAGCTAAAAAGTATTTGATAATTATCTTCTTGAGGACGAAATGTACCAGGACTGCCCATTAAATACCCCTAAAATAATAATTAAAAAAACATATTACTTGTGATGGTAATTAATTATTAGATAACAATTTTTAATTAGAGAACTATTAACCTGAAGATTAACAAATGGCTCATTGCCTGCTGTATTTCCTGCATTTACAAAATCAAAAAATAATTTCTATAAGATTTATTATACGTAGTAAATGTATACATTATATAATTTTTGATACGTGTGTAATATTTTTATCGATAGTATACGTGAACCTTACCATTTGATATCAATTGGGCTACAACTGGTATCATCTTGCCAGCATATGAGTTTCCAGACATGTAAAATGGATTTGAGATGTATTTTTGATGATCATTAAGCCACTGAAATAATTAATTCATAGTTAAATAAACATGATTTCAATTTAGTTTATAGTAAAAAAAATTCAAGAATTATGTACCTACCTTTCTTATAAATTCATAAACATAGTCAAATGCTTGTACATCAGTTTGTTTATATGCAGCTTCATTTGTTACATATGAAAATCCAGTGTTTATTGGTTGATCCAAAAATATTATACTTGCTATCTGAAAATCGATAATCGAATGATATATATCATATATGTGTAACTATTCTTTAATTATGTAGTATATAATTAGAGTAAATATCTCAAAAGGTCACTCAATTATGTGAAATTATTTGAGAAAATCACTCAACTTAATTTTGTATCAATAAAGTCATTCAACTTATAGATTATCTTTTATAAAGTCACTCAAGGTAAACTAATTTTTCTACAAAATCATTATAACCAAAAGATAAAAGAGATAATTGTACAAATTATCCTTCAAGTTTAGTTTTTTAAATATTTACTTTCATTGTAGTTTATAATATTATGTTTATCTCTTATTTATTTATTTATAAATAATGGTCTTAACTAAATTAATAGGGATATATTAATATCATTAATTTTATTTTTGATATTTTTACATTTAAATATTAAAATTATGTAACGGGAACTTGTCAACGTTTTTTGATTAGCCTATAAACAGTAGTCTTACAAAATATTTTTCCTTTAAATTAATAGTTTCTTTTATTATTATTTTATAAAAGAAGATTAAAAAGGAGTATTTTTGTAAATAGTTTTACCTTTGTAATTCTAATGCATTTTCTATTTTCCATTCTTATTAAACGATTTTATCGATATTAATGATGATGATGATTCCTTCTTTTATTTTTTATTTCTTCGTATAATATTTTTACAATAAATTTACGAACACAGAAAGTGATTAAATAATGGGCAAGATTGATATTTGAATATAAAACATAAGTTGAAATCAATGGATTCTAATATTAGTAGAGAATATCTTTTCTTATCAAAGTTTAGAAATTATTTGTTGAAAGCTTATTCACTTAATTATGGTTAAGTCATATGTTTCTTATCTAGATGTGTAGTTGACTAAAAAAAAAGCGTAATGGAGGGAAGTCAAATCCGTATTTTTATATTCATAACAATTGAGTTAAGAAAATAATTATTAATAAAAAAAAGAGAGGTAAGAATAATATTATAAACTAAGCTGAAAGTAAGTATTACAAAACTAAACTTGTAGGGTGATTTATGCAATTATCTCTTTTCTCTTTTGGTTATAATGATTTTCTAGAAAAATAGTTTAACTTTAATGACTTTATAAAAGAAAATTTGTAAGTTTAGTGACTTTATCGATACAAAATCAAGTTGAGTGACTTTCTCAAATAATTTCACATAGTTAAGTGACCTTTTGAGATATTTACTCTATATAATTATAACAATTTTTTTTGGTCAAAACAATATTTTAAAAATAATAATAAAAAAAAAAAACTTGCCTTTGTCCATGCGTGTGGGTTTAGTACGAACGAGGGCATACTCTCATCGTAGACTTGTTCCACAAAACGGAGTGGTCCTAAATAAGAAAATATCGTATTATTATTATTATCTTTGGACTATTTTTTTTAAAATTATTTATCAAAATATATACATCAATTAATAAATGTAGTAGGGTTAAATAGTTGTGACAATCATTACTTTTTAATAAATATGTAAATTTAAATATGAAATGTAAAAATAAATTAGAAAAATGTACTATCTTTGCTCTATTTTATGTAACACATTTTTAATTTTGAAATTCAAACAAATCTATTTTTATTATAAGTTTTTCATAGATCTTTTAAACATTTTAAATGATTAAATTACTGTGACTTATAATACTTTTTACATAGTTTATAAATATATAAATTTCATTTCAAAATTTTTGAAGATTCCACGAGCAAATTATCGATCAAACTTAAATTGTTTGACTCTAGAAAAACGAAAAGTGTCACATAAACTGGGACAGAGAAAACATTTTTTGGGATAAGGTACTTGTATTCCTTAGATTATTACCGAAATTCCAGAAATACAACTTAACTAAAATAAAATCATATTACCCCAAATTCATTTTTTTTTGTAATTTTATACACCTTTTAGCATACATGACACACACCATAATTTCACGTAGTTGACGCGCGTGAGAGATGTTTGAATGTCACACAAGCTAAGTGTACAAAATTATTTTAAGAAGATTGATTCGAGTTAATATAGTTTTAATTTAGTTAATATATATTTCTGTGATTTCAGTTATAATTTAAGTGAATACTTATATCTTATTTCATTTTTTTTTAGCACTATAAAAATTGATTATCAAAATCAGACGAACAAATTAAAATACGAACGAGTACGTATCCCATTAACAATAGCAGTGACAGCAGAGCAACCGGGCCCACCAGGTAGCCAAATCAAAAGAGGATCGGTAGTACGTTCGGATTCTGATTCCAAAAAATAGTAGAAAAGTTGCAACTCCTCATCTTTACCAACTCCAACATACCTAATTAATTAATAATTAATTACATTTTCATATAATTAAAATAAAATAAATTAGTAGTAGTAAATGAAATATAGTACTTTCTATTAAGGGTTGCTTATCATTGGTTCAAATTTGTTTTAAGGTTTATTCGTTCGATTTATATTCGTAAGACATATTAAATCATCAAAGAATTATTTATATATTAATTTATCGATTAACGTTTATTAATTTTTTATTATTTATCAGTTCGATTATCAATTTAATTGTTATAATTTAAAATAAAAACATAAATAATTAAACTTATATAGAAATACGCTGACATATCAAATAAACTATGCATATAAATAGATATATTTTATCTTGCTAAAGTAACACTAACAAACTAAATAAACTATACATATAAGTTGATAGAATAAACGAAAGTTTGAAATTGTCAGAAATAAAATATGAAATTAAGAGCATGTTTGACTTGCTGATCAAAACTGCTTATTTGCTGAAGCATTTTGTAAAACTAAATTTTCAGAAAAAATGCTTATGAAAAAAAATAAAAAACTGTTTGACTAATTCTTTTCAAAAAAGTTTTAGATAAACAAATGTGTTTAACTAATATTTTTAAAAAGAGCTTACGAAAGTCCGATAAAAGGTATGTATTAATATTAAAATCATTTTATAGAGATAAACTATTTTAATATCTAGTATAAAAAGAATATTTAATTTTTATTTTTATGAAGTTAAAATGTACATACTCCATTTTTCAATTAATATTGTACTTTTTTATGGGAGGGTTGATATCTATAGTTGTTATCTTTCTTCTTCATCTAATTTTACAAAGATATTGTTTACCTTTTTTCCTCTCATTTTGTAAAATAATAAATAAAATATAAAATGATAATATAAATGTAAAATAAAATATTAATTATATAAAAATAAAAAATAAAAAGTTTTTAAAATGAAACTTAATCAAACTTATGAGATATGCTTTGAGTATTAAGTGATATATTGACAAATATATAGACATGAAAGAGATATTTTAATCTTGAAAAACTTAATTTCCCATTTCTGCCTCTGCATTTTAATTCTTCCCATCATTAAAAAAAATATTTTTACTTCTATTTAAATGTAGTTTACTGACTCGTGAGACACTTAATTTTTCACAAATATGATTTTCACAAAATAAGTCTTTTTAACTTCTAAACAACAATACAAACAGGTTCTGAATTCTAAATCAAAAAATTTATAAATCGAATGGTATAAATATAGTTTATTAATTTACAAACTTCAAATCATTGATAATCTATATAATTACAAAAACAAAACCGTCAAATTATACCGATAAATCAATAACTCATTTTTTTTATTCGTATTATCAGCTTCAATTCGATTTTGAACCATCCTACTTTTTATTGATATTACCACCATCCTCTCTATAAATCATCTCCACCTTGATTATTTATATCTAATGTAGTTATTCTAAAACTTTTGAAACCTATCAAATTTTAAAATTCAAACTTCCTCTCTAATATTGCCACAAAAACATAGTTTTACTTTACGATAAAAATCTTCTCGTTCTCAAATAAATAAATAAATAAATAAACACAAACGAGCTCACCCGGTCTCTAGAGGAAACGGGAGGCGTCCCGGCAAACCGGGAAGATACTCAACAGTAGAATGTGAAGCAACTTGTTGTTGTTGTTGTTGTTGAAGAAGAAGAAGAAGCAACAACATTGGTAGTTTCAACAACAACTTTTTCATTGTTGCTAAATTATCGATATTCATTTTACCAATAAATTACTATATTTATTATATATTAATGCTAAGGGACCTCTTTTAAATTTTGCTGAACCAGAGGGTCCCAGCGAAGAATATTTATGAGCCGGTCGCGCTCTGGACATTGCCACTTGCGTGGCGATAATAAAATTAGATCGATATGAAGTTAAAATGATTGAAGAGAGTATTAAATTGTTTTGCGTGTTGCACATTCTTTTCTCTATGTGGACAAAATATAACAATAATTTAGGTATCTTTTTGGTCCCCGTAGAAGTAATTTCGCTGAATAAATGGTGTTATACCTAAGTATTTATTAATGCGGCTACAATAATGAGATTAAACTCTCAAAAAAAGACTAAACAACTACTAATTTGTTATCAATATCTTGGTAAGTGAAATAAGATAAAATGAACTTGCTAAATAGAAATTCTAATTTTAATCTAATGGAATTATAATTCATATAGTTTCAATGGAATTCTAGTTCAGAAATTCTTCTTGCATCAAAACTGCATTGAGAGATCCAAGAAGAAGGAAAACTTATAGAAATTTCACTAGCTTAGGAGTTAATTTAGTTTCTAACATTATAAATCATAGGGAAAAGGTCTGAAATATATATGAACTTTGACCAAAATTGTTGTGATAATATAAAACTTTGGAAAGGACTTTTACCCTCGTGCAATAGTCTGGAGCTTAAAGGGTATAAAATATTAACAAAAATTCCAAAATGGTATATAAAATTTTATATTAACCAAAACGGCAAAATCGTTGGAACAACAGCGATTTCCTCCGCCGGAAAAAGCAAAGTCGCTGCTACTGCAGCGATTTTGCAAAAATGTGATTATTTTTTTTAAAAAAAAAAAATCAACAAAATCGCTGCTTCTTGAAAAAAAATATTATTATTTTTAAAAAAATAAATCACTGTCTAGGCAGCGATTTTCATAGATTTTTTTTTTTTAAAAGGAACTCGCTGCCTAGGCAGCGATTTTCATTAATTTTTTTTTAAAAAGGAAATCGCTGCCTTTTCATAAAAAAAATTAAAAGGAAATCGCTTCCCTTGACAGCGATTTCCATTAAAAAATAAATTCTTAAATTTTTTTAATAAAACGCTCCAAAATTTAAGAAAATAAAAAAAAAATTTTAATGAAAATCGCAGCCTTGCCTTGGTAGTGATTTAATTTTTTTTTTAATGAAAATTGCTGCCTAGGCAGCGATTTTATTTAAATAAAATTCAAGAAAATCGCTGCCTAGGCAGCGATTTTGTTGAAATATTTTTTTTTTTAAAAAAATAAATCACATTTTGCAAAATCGCTGCAGTAGCAGCAATTTTGTTTTTTCGGCGGAGGAAATCGCTGTTGTTACAGCGATTTTACCGTTTTGGTTAATATAAAATTTTATATACCATTTTGGAATTTTTGTTAATATTTTATAACCTTTAGGCTCCGGACTCGTGTATTCTAAATGTATATATATGTTCACGTGAATATAATAAATATTACATAATTATAAATAGTAATGTGTCAATGTGGGCACATATATACCTTTAAAATAAACTATTAAATAGTGAAAGGATAAAGGGTTCTCCATTAAATATGGCACCGTAACAATAATTTCGACTAAGTTAGAGTATTTTCCGGACCCCTAAATCTTACTAGATTTTGATAAGTTCAAATACATATATTTCGAAATATGTATAATTAAAATTAAATGTAATTTATAATCTAGATACGCTGTATCTAAATATATTCACATCGATTTGGAGATGTTATGTTATGATCCTTTTGGACAAGCATCATAAAATAGATTGGTATAAAATCAAATTTTATTTGAATGTTCGAGTTGAATTTTTTAAAGAGCAAATCCTGCTACAAAATTAATTTTAATTTTGAAACATTGCTGAATTAATTTAATTCAAATGTAACTTCAAAAGATTGATCAAATTTAAATTTTAAAAAGCAAAAACTATATCATAAATTAAAATATTACATAAAAATTTCAATTTAATTTTTACTTTTTTAAAGTTCAAATAAAATTTAAATAAAATAATCAAATAATATAAGATGAAAGAGAGTAGTAGATTGTTTTTGTTGCACATACTTTTCTCTACGTGGATAAAATATAACCACATTACTTTAGTTTAATATTTTAGGTATACTCGGTCCCGCATGAGTAATTATTAATTTTGCTGAATTAATATATCATGCGGTTAGATGTGTGAAATAGAGGACTTGTATGCTACTTTCTTCATTTCATATTAAGTTAATTTTTGAGGTATTTCACATATTTTGAGAAAAGTAAATTAAGATATAATTGAATTTAGCTTTTTTATTTTTACCTTATTAATTATTATCAAATTTATAATTAAAATAACTAAATATTAATTGTTGACACTCAGTTTTGGCCTTCCACAATATAAATTAGTCATCGAGCTTCTTAAATATCAAACGATTTGAAATAATTAACTTTATAAAATTTTATATATTTTTCGAGTTATTTTAAGTAATTTCGTCATTATTATAAATTTTAAAATATTTAAAAATAATTTTTATATTCTATATAATTTTGCATACATTTATTATATAAAGGTTTGAAAATCATCTCAAAAGATTTTAGTTTAACTTAAATATTTGATTAGTTAGTTTAGCTAATTTATAGTTTATATTTTTGAATTAATAGTTTATGATTGAGTTAATTATTTTATTTCTTTAAGATTAAGAAGCTTGATAATTAATTAATATTAATTCATCTTATTTATGTTTTAGTCAAATTTATTTAAATTAAACTGAATCTGGCTAACTTGTTAACTTTAAATGGCTACAATTGAAATTCATGACAATCCTAGCAATTTCCTCACATTGCCTTTTTGGGTCATTTTAAGACTAAGTCTTGGGTCCCTCCTTTTTTTTTTCCAGCAGCCCATTTCTCAATCCAATTCGAGCCCAATATCTCCAACCTTTACTACACAATCAGCCCATCAACCCAACTTCCCCAATTCTATTTTTCTCCTCCAATTGCCAGTCCATTCATTCAACAACATACGACCCCATATTCTTCTTCTTCATCTTCATCCCTGTACACCAATATCTTATTCTCCAAAAATCAAGCAGCAAATCACGGCTGACCAAACTCAGAAATCGCGCCAACAATATTCTCCCATACACAAGAATCAACTTTTTTTCCTGATTTTGAGCAGAGATTTTGGGATTTTGGTACAAATTTGAAATTCGAATTCATTCAAAATCTGCACGATTTTTCCCCTAATGGAGTCAATTTTCTTCCTATATATACTCTCCTTTCATAAACGTGGAGGGGATGGGATCGGATCTTTTTTTTTTTTAAGAAAAAAATTGATAGGGAAAGTTTTAGAGAAGAGCAGTTGAAGAAGAAAGAAAAAAAAAATTCAAACATTAATTTACTTCCCTAAAACAAAAAAAAAGAAAAAAAAAGGAGTTGTTTTTGCTTTTCGGAGCTCATTGAAATCGGCTAATAGTGGTGGAGTTCTTCACGGTCAAGCTCATTTGTCTCAGTCGCTGCCCTGAAAAAAGTAACACATCCTCTTCTACAAATGTTCTTCCCGTCCTTTATATTTGAACATGTTGTTTTCAACATCCAAAATTTTATTATGTTGATTATTTAACATTTAGCTCTTTGTTAGTCATTTTGAGTTCTAATTTTTTTCCCCCTAGATTGTTTAAAAGTTCTTATAATGTGCATGCCCCACTCTTTCCTTTATCTTGACTTTACTTTCATTATGTGTTGGCATTTTGATTGACAAGAAATGACTATTTTCCTATAGTGATCCAACTTGTCCCACATAATTTTTTTTATTAAAGAATATGTTTCTGTATACTTGTTTTCCATAAAATGTAGTAAATTTTCTTAATTAGTTTACTTATTTATTTAATGACATTTTTTTTCTCTTAGATTTTAACATTAATTTATAGTTCATTGATTTCTCATTTAATTATTGATTATAATAATTCTAATCTTATTATTCTTTATTTGCATGTGAAAACTCCATCCGAGTCTATTTCGGATTCTATCCCTGCATTTCGTTGAGTGAAATTTCTCTTGAATTAGACTTCTCGATGTCCGGAGAAATTGGAAACTGAAACAGGTCTCGGAAAGCAGAAAAATAAGCTATATACATTCAATATACACTGATATACGACAAGTGTATACAAAAACAGAAATTGAGTTAAAACCCCAAATTTCCAGCAAAATTGGCCCAAAAGGGGGCCCAAATTCATCTGCTCATTTACTCCTTTATTATTTAATTATTATTATTATTATCTTTTTTTATTAACTCTAAATTTAGAATTATTAAATAACTTAATTAATTCCTCAAGAGATGAACTATATTCTTTATGTTAGTATGTTTAAATAAATTTTATTTTTGTCAACACTTTATTTTTGTTTATTTAAAAACTTTTACTTAACCTTCAATTAACTTAAAATAGTCTCTATGCTTTAATTGACCAATTTGGTTTAAAATATTATTTTAAAAAGTACGTCAAATAAGTTTTAACAAATCTAGTCTTGTTAAAATTCTAGTCACTTGTATTATATTCAAATGTTTAATTAAGATTCCATTTTCTTAAAAAAATTAAAAATTGTTCTTTTAATTATTTTCTCAAGTTAATCGAGTGTTGTAAATTAATAATATTATTTCTATATTAAATATTTTTTTTAAAAATAGTCAAAATTATTTAACCTAAGTCGTAGGATAATCGTGTGTTAGCGGGCGTTTCAAATGCCTTAAAAACCTTCTTGAAGCGTAAATAAGAACCTCTTATCCATTTTCTCTAAATTTATTAAGATTTAATCTGTTAAAATCTTTTTAAATTAAGTTTCTTAATTTCTTTAAAAAATTAAGCGGCGACTCTTTTCTAAATATTTTTCTCAAATTATTTTATACTTAGAACATTTCAAAAAAGTGATTTTTCTAAAGATAGTAAAATTACGACATAACATTAATTAATCACTAATTTTAATACTAATTAATGAAGGATAAAATTAAAAGAACACTCTAAAAATAATCTTAAGAACTGAACTATTACGTTAATTTGAAAAATTGAAAAATGACTCAAAATTAATTTAATATAAAATAAAGGAAGTATTTGTTAGTGTGGCTACAATAAAGAGATTAAATTCTAGAAAAAGACTAAACAACTATCGATCTGTCATTAACAGCGACATAAGACTCAATATTTGATCATTAAACTTAATTCTGAAAGAGAAAGGATTTCACTATCAACATAGCTAGCAAGAGAAGTAGAGAGATAGATTATAGATAGTATAACGAAAGATAAAACTATCAAAGTTGCGGAATATCTTTGATCCTTCCGCTATTAAAATTAGGAAAAATTACCTAAATACACAATTTATTTTATCATATTCTCTAAAATTTCCTATCATTCGTAAAAGTTATAAAAATCTCTACTTTCTCCAATTCTCGCATACATCACTTTACGCGATTTATCGGTCGGATTCATCACTTTACATGATGTATCGATCAAATATCACTTACACTATGTATCAGGACATTGAGTGATGTATTCGAAATCGAGACACGATATTTAGAAACATTAAGAATGTATAAGCTCAGACTAAATGTATCAGAACGTTTTGATATGTATCACTTTACAAGCTTGCGCCAATCAAACTGGGGTCATTAGCCCAGTACTTTACAAGCTTGCGCCAATCAAACTGAAGTATAATTGAGAATAATTAAGTTATTCACATTAACAATACAATTAACTTATCTGATTACTAACTCATTTAAGGTGGCAATTCGTTTAAAATTATTTAGCAAGAACAACTTTTTATATCAAGGACGTTCAAATATATTAATTAATCACTTTGTGCCAAATAGACTCAATAATTTTTTTGCAAATTATAAATATAAAAATCACCTTTTTACACCTTCGAGTGCGGTTCAAATTTAATAACGGGGGAAACCGTAGCTGCCTAAGTGGAAATCCCAAAAAAAAAAAGCCCCAACATATTCCGGTTTATTATATTATATTAGTATAATCAAATTAAACAATAAATAAATTATATTAGTAAGTAAAAAAAATAAAGTTTAGCCAATAATTAAATTTCCCTGTGGCCGTCAATCTCTTCCGATCATAAGCCCTAAAGCGATTACTTTGTCTGTGAGTTTTCTCCTTCTCAACTCATATGTTTTTTGAGTTAATAGATCACTCAACTATCAATTGTTTTCAGAGTTATTAACTCTATATTTTTTATTTGCTCTTGTGGTTGCAACATAGTTTTAGATCCCCTGTTTTGTAATATTATTATTATGAGGTTTTCTCAATTCTATGGACAAACCTTAACTTCAATTCAATTCAAACTGATTTCTCAATAAACAAAATTTTAAAAATGGTAACGAACCATACTAGGAGTAACTACTATATGTATAATTAATCCTGGTATAACGAATACTTACATTGTTAATATTCACACATAACTAATCCCTACAGCGTAACTCTAATCACAGCAACTGACAAAGTTCTCTGCTTCTTCCATTGGTTTGTCCGGGGGGCGTCAAAGTTAACTGGCTTTACAGGATGTATAAGTGATACATATTTCGAAATATGTATAATTTAAATTTAAATGTAATTTTATTAATCTAGATCATGCTGTATCTAATATATATTCACATCGATTTGAGATGTATGGTTATGATCCTTTTGGACAAGCATCATAAAATAGTTAGGTATAAAATCAAATTTTATTGAATGTTCGAGTTGACATTTTTTAAAGAGCAAATCCTGCTACAAAATTAATTTTAATTTTGAAACATTGCTGAATTTAATTTAATTCAAATGTAACTTCAAAAGTATTGATCAAATTAAATTTTTAAAAAGCAAAAAATTATCATAAATTAAAATATTACAAATAAATTTCAATTTAATCTTTTACTTTTTAAATTTCAAACAAAATTTTAAATAAAAAATAAAATAATAAGATGAAAGAGAGAGTAGATTGTTTTTGCGCTGCACAATACTGTTTCTGCCGACTCGGATATAATATATAACCACATTACTTTAGTTTTAATATTTTAGAGTATACTCCGCGGTCCGCATGCGCAGTAATTATTAATTTTGCTGAATATAAATATATCATGCGGTACGATGTGTGAAAATAGAGGACTCTTGTATGCTACTTTCTTCATTCAATATTAAGTTACATTTTGAGTATGTCGCACTATTTTGAGAAAAGGTAAATTAAAGATATACATTGGAATTTAGTTTTTTTTTATTTTTACTTATAATTATTATTCAATTTATAATTAAAATAACTAAATATTAATTGTTGACACTCAGTTTGGCCTCCACAATATATAATTAGTCATCGAACTTTCTAAATATCAAACCGGATTTTGAAATAATTAACTTTATAAAATTTTATATATTTTCGAGTTATTTTAATAATTTCGTCATTATATAAATTTTAAAATGTTTAAAAATAATTTTTATATTCTATATAATTTCTGCATAATTCATTATATTAAAGGTTTGAAAATCATCTCAAAAGATTTTATAGCGTCTTAACTTAAATATTTGATTAGTTAGTTTAGCTTAATTTATAGTTTATATTTTTGAATTAATAGTTTATGATGAGTTAAATTTATTCTTAAAGCATTAAGAAGCTTGATAATTAATTAATTATTAATTCATCTTATTTATGTTTTAGTCAAATTTATTTTAAATTAAACTGAATCTGGCTAACTTGTTAACTTTAATGGCTACAATTGAAATTCATGACAATCCTAGCAATTTCCCTCACATTGCCTTTTGGGTCATTTTAGACTATAGTCTTGGGTCCTCCTTTTTTTTTTCCAGCAGGCCCATTTCTCAATTCCAATTCGAGCCCAATATCTCCAACCTACTACACAATGCAGCCATTCAACCCAACTTTCCCCAATTCTATTTTCTCCTCAATTGCCAGTCCATTCATTCAACAACATGTGCACTACGCACCCCATATTCTTCTTCTTCATCTTCAGCCCTGTACAACCAATAATCTTTATTCTCCAAAAATCAAGCAGCAAAATCACGGCTTGCACCAAACTCAGAAATCGCTCGCCAACAAATATCTCCCATACACATAGAAATCAACTTTTTTTCCGATTTGAGCAGAGTATTTTGGGATTTGGTACAAATTTGAAATTCGAAGTTTCATTCAAAATCTGCCACGATTTTCCCCTAATGGAGTCAATTTTTCTTCCTATACTATTACTCTCCTTCATAAAGTGGAGGGATGGACGGATCTTTTTTTTTTTAAGAAAAAAAATGGAGTAGGGAAAGTTAGAGAAGAGCGTTGAAGAAGAAAGAAAAAAAAAATTCAAACATATTTACTTCCCTTAACACAAAAAAAAGAAAAAAAAAGGAGTTGTTTTTGGCTTTTCGGAGCTCATTGAAATCGGCTAATAGTGGTGGAGTTTTCACGGCCAAGCTCATTTGTCTCAGTACGCTGCCCTTTGAAAAAAAGTAACACCATCCTCTTCTACAAATGTTCTTCCCGTCCTTTAATGTTGAACATGTCAGATCTGTCCGAAACGTTTTCAACATCCCAAAATTTTATTATGGTTGATTATTTAACAATTTAGCTCTTTGTTAGTCATTTTTGAGTTCTAATTTTTCCCCCTAGATTGTTTAAAAGTTCTTATAATGGGCATGCCCACTCTTTTCCTTTATCTTTGACTTTACTTTCATTATGTGTTGGCATTTTGATGACAAGAAATGACTATTTCCCTATAGTGATCAACTTGTCCCACATGATTTTGTTTTATTAACAGAATATGTTCTGTATACTTGTTTCCAAAAAATGTAGTAAATTGTCTTAATTAGTTTACTTATTATTTAATGAGCATTTTTTTTCCTCTAGATTTTAACATTAATATATAGTTCATTGATTTCTCATTTAATTATGATTATAATTAATTTCTAATCTTCATTATTCTTATTTGATGTAGAAAACTCCATCCGCAGTCTATTTCGGATTCTATCCCTGCATTTCGGTTGAGTGAAATTCTTCTTGGAATTAGACTTCTCGATGAAAGTTTTTAAAATGAAACTTAATCAAACTTATGAGATATGCTTTGAGTATTAAGTGATATATTGACAAATATATAGACATGAAAGAGATATTTTAATCTTGAAAAACTTAATTTCCCATTTCTGCCTCTGCATTTTAATTCTTCCCATCATTAAAAAAAATATTTTTACTTCTATTTAAATGTAGTTTACTGACTCGTGAGACACTTAATTTTTCACAAATATGATTTTCACAAAATAAGTCTTTTTAACTTCTAAACAACAATACAAACAGGTTCTGAATTCTAAATCAAAAAATTTATAAATCGAATGGTATAAATATAGTTTATTAATTTACAAACTTCAAATCATTGATAATCTATATAATTACAAAAACAAAACCGTCAAATTATACCGATAAATCAATAACTCATTTTTTTTATTCGTATTATCAGCTTCAATTCGATTTTGAACCATCCTACTTTTTATTGATATTACCACCATCCTCTCTATAAATCATCTCCACCTTGATTATTTATATCTAATGTAGTTATTCTAAAACTTTTGAAACCTATCAAATTTTAAAATTCAAACTTCCTCTCTAATATTGCCACAAAAACATAGTTTTACTTTACGATAAAAATCTTCTCGTTCTCAAATAAATAAATAAATAAATAAACACAAACGAGCTCACCCGGTCTCTAGAGGAAACGGGAGGCGTCCCGGCAAACCGGGAAGATACTCAACAGTAGAATGTGAAGCAACTTGTTGTTGTTGTTGTTGAAGAAGAAGAAGAAGCAACAACATTGGTAGTTTCAACAACAACTTTTTCATTGTTGCTAAATTATCGATATTCATTTTACCAATAAATTACTATATTTATTATATATTAATGCTAAGGGACCTCTTTTAAATTTTGCTGAACCAGAGGGTCCCAGCGAAGAATATTTATGAGCCGGTCGCGCTCTGGACATTGCCACTTGCGTGGCGATAATAAAATTAGATCGATATGAAGTTAAAATGATTGAAGAGAGTATTAAATTGTTTTGCGTGTTGCACATTCTTTTCTCTATGTGGACAAAATATAACAATAATTTAGGTATCTTTTTGGTCCCCGTAGAAGTAATTTCGCTGAATAAATGGTGTTATACCTAAGTATTTATTAATGCGGCTACAATAATGAGATTAAACTCTCAAAAAAAGACTAAACAACTACTAATTTGTTATCAATATCTTGGTAAGTGAAATAAGATAAAATGAACTTGCTAAATAGAAATTCTAATTTTAATCTAATGGAATTATAATTCATATAGTTTCAATGGAATTCTAGTTCAGAAATTCTTCTTGCATCAAAACTGCATTCAGAGATCCAAGAAGAAGGAAAACTTATAGAAATTTCACTAGCTTAGGAGTTAATTTAGTTTCTAACATTATAAATCATAGGGAAAAGGTCTGAAATATATATGAACTTTGACCAAAATTGTTGTGATAATATAAAACTTTGGAAAGGACTTTTACCCTCGTGCAATAGTCTGGAGCTTAAAGGGTATAAAATATTAACAAAAATTCCAAAATGGTATATAAAATTTTATATTAACCAACACGTCAAAATCGTTGGAACAACAGCGATTTCCTCCGCCGGAAAAAGCAAAGTCGCTGCTACTGCAGCGATTTTGCAAAAATTTGATTATTATTTTAAAAAAAAAAAATCAACAAAATCGCTGCTTCTTGAAAAAAAATATTATTATTTTTAAAAAAATAAATCACTGTCTAGGCAGCGATTTTCATAGATTTTTTTTTTTTTAAAAGGAACTCGCTGCCTAGGCAGCGATTTTCATTAATTTTTTTTTAAAAAGGAAATCGCTGACGTTTCATAAAAAAAATTAAAAGGAAATCGCATCCCTTGACAGCGATTTCCATTAAAAAATAAATTCTTAAATTTTTTTAATAAAACGCTCCAAAATTTAAGAAAATAAAAAAAAAAAATTTTAATGAAAATCGCAGCCTTGCCTTGGTAGTGATTTAATTTTTTTTTTAATGAAAATTGCTGCCTAGGCAGCGATTTTATTTAAATAAAATTCAAGAAAATCGCTGCCTAGGCAGCGATTTTGTTGAAATATATTTTTTTTTTTAAAAAAATAAATCACATTTTGCAAAATCGCTGCAGTAGCAGCAATTTTGTTTTTTCGGCGGAGGAAATCGCTGTTGTTACAGCGATTTTACCGTTTTGGTTAATATAAAATTTTATATACCATTTTGGAATTTTTGTTAATATTTTATAACCTTTAGGCTCCGGACTCGTGTATTCTAAATGTATATATATGTTCACGTGAATATAATAAATATTACATAATGATAAATAGTAATGTGTCAATGTGGGCACATATATACCTTTAAAATAAACTATTAAATAGTGAAAGGATAAAGGGTTCTCCATTAAATATGACACCGTAACAACAATTTCGACTAAGTTAGAGTATTTTTCGGACCCCTAAATCTTACTAGATTTTGATAAGTTCAAATACTATATTTCGAAATATGTATAATTAAAATTAAATGTAATTTATAATCTAGATATGCTGTATCTAAATATATTCACATCGATTTGGAGATGTTATGTTATGATCCTTTTGGACAAGCATCATAAAATAGATTGGTATAAAATCAAATTTTATTTGAATGTTCGAGTTGAATTTTTTAAAGAGCAAATCCTGCTACAAAATTAATTTTAATTTTGAAACATTGCTGAATTAATTTAATTCAAATGTAACTTCAAAAGATTGATCAAATTTAAATTTTAAAAAGCAAAAACTATATCATAAATTAAAATATTACATAAAAATTTCAATTTAATTTTTACTTTTTTAAAGTTCAAACAAAATTTAAATAAAATAATAAAATAATATAAGATGAAAGAGAGTAGTAGATTGTTTTTGTTGCACATACTTTTCTCTACGTGGATAAAATATAACCACATTACTTTAGTTTAATATTTTAGGTATACTCGGTCCCGCATGAGTAATTATTAATTTTGCTGAATTAATATATCATGCGGTTAGATGTGTGAAATAGAGGACTTGTATGCTACTTTCTTCATTTCATATTAAGTTAATTTTTGAGGTATTTCGCATATTTTGAGAAAAGTAAATTAAGATATAATTGAATTTAGTTTTTTTATTTTTACCTTATTAATTATTATCAAATTTATAATTAAAATAACTAAATATTAATTGTTGACACTCAGTTTTGGCCTTCCACAATATAAATTAGTCATCGAACTTCTTAAATATCAAACGATTTGAAATAATTAACTTTATAAAATTTTATATATTTTTCGAGTTATTTTAAGTAATTTCGTCATTATTATAAATTTTAAAATGTTTAAAAATAATTTTTATATTCTATATAATTTTGCATACATTTATTATATAAAGGTTTGAAAATCATCTCAAAAGATTTTAGTTTAACTTAAATATTTGATTAGTTAGTTTAGCTAATTTATAGTTTATATTTTTGAATTAATAGTTTATGATTGAGTTAATTATTTTATTTCTTTAAGATTAAGAAGCTTGATAATTAATTAATATTAATTCATCTTATTTATGTTTTAGTCAAATTTATTTAAATTAAACTGAATCTGGCTAAGTTGTTAACTTTAAATGGCTACAATTGAAATTCATGACAATCCTAGCAATTTTCTCACATTGCCTTTTTGGGTCATTTTAAGACCAAGTCTTGGGTCCCTCCTTTTTTTTTTTGCCAGCAGCCCATTTCTCAATCCAATTCGAGCCCAATATCTCCAACCTTTACTACACAATCAGCCCATCAACCCAACTTCCCCAATTCTATTTTTCTCCTCCAATTGCCAGTCCATTCATTCAACAACATACGACCCCATATTCTTCTTCTTCATCTTCATCCCTGTACACCAATATCTTATTCTCCAAAAATCAAGCAGCAAATCACGGCTGACCAAACTCAGAAATCGCGCCAACAATATTCTCCCATACACAAGAATCAACTTTTTTTTTCTGATTTTGAGCAGAGATTTTGGGATTTTGGTACAAATTTGAAATTCGAATTCATTCAAAATCTGCACGATTTTCCCCCTAATGGAGTCAATTTTCTTCCTATATATACTCTCCTTTCATAAACGTGGAGGGGATGGGATCGGATCTTTTTTTTTTTTAAGAAAAAAATTGATAGGGGAAGTTTTAGAGAAGAGCAGTTGAAGAAGAAAGAAAAAAAAATTCAAACATTAATTTACTTCCCTAAAAAAAAAAAAGAAAAAAAAGGAGTTGTTTTTGCTTTTCGGAGCTCATTGAAATCGGCTAATAGTGGTGGAGTTCTTCACGGTCAAGCTCATTTGTCTCAGTCGCTGCCCTGAAAAAAGTAACACATCCTCTTCTACAAATGTTCTTCCCGTCCTTTATATTTGAACATGTTGTTTTCAACATCCAAAATTTTATTATGTTGATTATTTAACATTTAGCTCTTTGTTAGTCATTTTGAGTTCTATTTTTTTCCCTAGATTGTTTAAAAGTTCTTATAATGTGCATGCCCCACTCTTTCCTTTATCTTGACTTTACTTTCATTATGTGTTGGCATTTTGATTGACGACTATTTTCCTATAGTGATCCAACTTGTCCCACATAAATTTTTTATTAAAGAATATGTTTCTGTATACTTGTTTTCCATAAAATGTAGTAAATTTCCTTAATTAGTTTACTTATTTATTTAATGACATTTTTTTTCTTAGATTTTAACATTAATTTATAGTTCATTGATTTCTCATTTAATTATTGATTATAATAATTCTAATCTTATTATTCTTTATTTGCATGTGAAAACTCCATCCGAGTCTATTTCGGATTCTATCCCTGCATTTCGTTGAGTGGAATTCCTCTTGAATTAGACTTCTCGATGTCCAGAGAAATTGGAAACTGAAACAGGTCTCGGAAAGCAGAAAAATAAGCTATATACATTCAATATACACTGATATACGACAAGTGTATACAAAAACAGAAATTGAGTTAAAACCCCAAATTTCCAGCAAAATTGACCCAAAAGGGGGCCCAAATTCATCTGCTCATTTACTCCTTTATTATTTAATTATTATTATTATTATCTTTTTTTATTAACTCTAAATTTAGAATTATTAAATAACTTAATTAATTCCTCAAGAGATGAACTATATTCTTTATGTTAGTATGTTTAAATAAATTTTATTTTTGTCAACACTTTTTTTGTTTATTTAAAAACTTTTACTTAACTTTCAATTAACTTAAAATAGTCTCTATGCTTTAATTGACCAATTTGGTTTAAAATATTATTTTAAAAAATACGTCAAAAATTTTAACAAATCTAGTCTTGTTAAAATTCTAGTCACTTGTATTATATTCAAATGTTTAATTAAGATTCCATTTTCTTAAAAAAATTAAAAATTGTTCTTTTAATTATTTTCTCAAGTTAATCGAGTGTTGTAAATTAATAATATTATTTCTATATTAAATATTTTTTTTAAAAATAGTCAAAATTATTTAACCTAAGTCGTAGGATAATCGTGTGTTAGCGGGCGTTTCAAATGCCTTAAAAACCTTCTTGAAGCGTAAATAAGAACCTCTTACCCATTTTCTCTAAATTTATTAAGATTTAATCTGTTAAAATCTTTTTAAATTAAGTTTCTTAATTTCTTTAAAAAATTAAGCGGCGACTCTTTTCTAAATATTTTTCTCAAATTATTTTATACTTAGAACATTTCAAAAAAGTGATTTTTCTAAAGATAGTAAAATTACGACATAACATTAATTAATCACTAATTTTAATACTAATTAATGAAGGATAAAATTAAAAGAACACTCTAAAAATAATCTTAAGAACTAAACTATTACGTTAATTTGAAAAATTGAAAAATGACTCAAAATTAATTTAATATAAAATAAAGGAAGTATTTGTTATTGTGGCTACAATAAAGAGATTAAATTCTAGAAAAAGACTAAACAACTACCGATCTGTCATTAACAGCGACATAAGACTCAATATTTGATCATTAAACTTAATTCTGAAAGAGAAAGGATTTCACTATCAACATAGCTAGCAAGAGAAGTAGAGAGATAGATTATAGATAGTATAACGAAAGATAAAACTATCAAAGTTGCGGAATATCTTTGACCCTTCCGCTATTAAAATTAGGAAAAATTACCTAAATACACAATTTATTTTATCATATTCTCTAAAATTTCCTATCATTCGTAAAAGTTATAAAAATCTCTACTTTCTCCAATTCTCGCATACATCACTTTACGCGATTTATCGGTCGGATTCATCACTTTACATGATGTATCGATCAAATATCACTTACACTATGTATCAGGACATTGAGTGATGTATTCGAAATCGAGACACGATATTTAGAAACATTAAGAATGTATAAATTAAGACACAATGTATCAGAACGTTTTGATATGTATCACTTTACAAGCTTGCGCCAATCAAACTGGGGTCATTAGCCCAGTACTTTACAAGCTTGCGCCAATCAAACTGAAGTATAATTGAGAATAATCAAGTTATTCACATTAACAATACAATTAACTTATCTGATTACTAACTCATTTAAGGTGGCAATTCGTTTAAAATTATTTAGCAACAACAACTTTTTATATCAAGGACGTTCAAATATATTAATTAATCACTTTGTGCCAAATAGACTCAATAATTTTTTTGCAAATTATAAATATAAAAATCACCTTTTTACACCTTCGAGTGCGGTTCAAATTTAATAACGGGGAAACCGTAGCTGCCTAAGTGGAAATCCCAAAAAAAAAAAGCCCCAACATATTCCGGTTTATTATATTATATTAGTATAATCAAATTAAAAAATAAATAAATTATATTAGTAAGTACAAAAAATAAAGTTTAGCCAATAATTAAATTTCCCTGTGGCCGTCAATCTCTTCCGATCATAAGCCCTAAAGCGATTACTTTGTCTGTGAGTTTTCTCCTTCTCAACTCATATGTTTTTTGAGTTAATAGTCAATGAATTATCAATTGTTTTCAGAGTTATTAACTCTATGTTTTTTATTTGCTCTTGTGGTTGCAACATAGTTTTAGATCCCCTGTTTTGTAATATTATTATTATGAGGTTTTCTCAATTCTATGGACAAACCTTAACTTCAATTCAATTCAAACTGATTTCTCAATAAACAAAATTTTAAAAATGGTAACGAACCATACTAGGAGTAACTACTATATGTATAATTAATCCTGGTATAACGAATACTTACATTGTTAATATTCACACATAACTAATCCCTACAGCGTAACTCTAATCACAGCAACTGACAAAGTTCTCTGCTTCTTCCATTGGTTTGTCCGGGGGGCGTCAAAGTTAACTGGCTTTACAGGATGTATAAGTGATTATGAGCTTGTGTTACATTTTCTAGAAATAGGAGGCTCTCTTGAGGAGATCATACTAAAACGTATATATGACGATTTTCACCAGATGATTGAAGGAATGACATTTATCAGAGAGCAGATCAAGCAACTTCAAGCTAATTGTCCAGCAGGGGTTTAAATGGTGATAACATCTGTTAAACTTTGGAATGGAAATGGGTATGATTAGGGCTGGGCATAATTCGGTTCAAATCCAAAAACACCGTCCGAACATAACTTTGGTTTCAGATTTTCAGTTTATTTGGTTGTTTCTGTGAGAAAAATCAATATTTCAACTATTCAGTTTTCAATTTTGAACAAATTAAATTTGATTTAATCGAAAAACTGAATTTAATGACACTAATGACTGGTCTCTTACTCTAATAATACTAATACCGAGAAATTTCATATATGACAAACATAATTTATGAAATAATGTTATATGAGTATAGTTTACATAATTACATTCTATGGGTATAGTTTAGTTTGTTATGTATCATTTAATTTGTATAAAATATTTTTTTTTAAATTTTATTCAATATTTTACTTTTTCATTGAATGGTAACAATAGCGCTAAATACGGTAAAAAACATTTACACAATCCCGTGATATATAAATCTTAGGAAAAATATCTGAAATATATCTGAATTTTGATCAAAATTATTGTAACGATATCAAACTTTGAAAAGTACCTTTTACCCTTTTGCACTATTTAATAGTATATTCTAAAGGTATATGTGTATTCACGTGGACATAAATAATATTCATAATTATAAATAGTAATGAGTCCATGTGCGCACATTTATATACCTTTAAAATGCACTAGCATTAAATAGTGCAGGGGTAAATGATTTTCCATAAAATTTGGTATCGTAATAACAATTTCGACTAAGTTAGAGTATTATTATTCAGACCCTTTTCCCTAAATCTTACTAGATTTTGGTGAATTTAGATAGAATGGAGAAATTACATAAATTGATACATTTTAATAAATAATTAATAATTTTAACAATACTTTTTATTTATTACCATTTATAGTAATACTATGTAAATCTGCAATATGTATTAAAAGTGAATTATGTATGCAATATGTATGAATTATATATGAATTATAATTGTTTTTTAAAATATTTCGAAATATATGTAGATATTTTAAAAAACAATTATAATTCATATATATTTCATACATATTGCATACATAATTCACTTTTAAAACATATTACAGATTTACATAGTATTGCTATAAATAGTAATAAATAAAAAATATTATTAAAATCAGTAAATATTTATTAAAATGTATCAATTTATGTAATTTCTAATCAAATAATATAAGATGAAGAGAGTACTAAATTGTTTTATTTGTCGCACATACTTTTCTCTACGTGGATAAAATATAATTTAATTTAATATTTTAGGTATACTCGGGTCCCGCATGAGTAATTATTAATTTTGCAGAATTAATGGGTCATGCAAGCTGGTTAGATATGTGAAATAAAGGACTCGTACATACTCTCTTCATTTCATATTAAGTTAATTTTTAAGGTATTTTACACACTTTAAAAAAATAGATTAAAATATAAATTAAATTTAGTTTTCATTTTACCCATATTAATTATTATCAAATTTATAATTAAAATAACTAAATATTAATTAATCACTAAATCTAATACTAATTAATGAAGGATAAAATTAAAAGAGCATCTAAAAATAGTCTTGAGAACTGAATAATTACGTTAATTTGAAAAATGAAAAATACTTTGAAAATAATTTAATATAAAAAAAGGAAGTATTTGTTAGTGTGGCTACAATAAAGAGATTAAACTCTCGAAAAAGACTAAACAACTACCGCTTTGTATCTCCATCATGATTTTAATCTATTACTGTATATTACTTTCCATAAATTCTTCAACTACACTAAGAATCTGCGTTATAAAAATGTACATAACCTAATATGTACTGAGTAGCTGCATTTGGAATATGTACTCGAGGAACTTACTTTTGCTACATATTAATCACTAGACTAAAACTTTCGTTGGTGTAAATTCCACCATGTTTGACGTACTTATTCTAAATTTAGAACTTATAAAATTGAAATTCAAACTTCGTTCTAAATAAATACATATCTCTAGATGGAACGGGAGGCAGCCCTGCAAATGGGGAAGATACTCCTCCCTGGATTCGAAAGCAGCTTGTTGTTGTTGAAGTTGAAGATGCAGAAGCAGTACTCACAATTTCAACACGTTCCTAAATTATTGATAACAATTGTCCTCACAGGGTCCCCTGATATCCGTTCCCCACTCCATCGAATTAAATTTCAGTAGTGAACTGAATTAGTTTGAACCATAGAAATATCTACACAGACGTACAAGTAACTTTCATTAGATGTAGGATTCCATTAATAAATTGAATGAACCGAAACAGAGGTAGCAATTCAAAATATGGCAGAATTGAGAGAGTCAAAGTTGGAAATAGTGATTTTCCCATGGCTTGCTTTTGGGCATTTGATTCCATTTATGAATCTCTCCAATGAACTTGCAAAAGGAGGTCACAAAATCTCATTCTTGTTACCCAAAAATGCTGAAACTAGACTTCAAAAACTCAATCTTCACCCTAATCTCATCACATTTTACAAACTGACAATACCTCATGTTGATGGCCTTCCATATGGAGCAGAGACTACAGCTGATGTTCCTGGACCATTGGAGAGTCTGTTAGCCACAGCTTTTGATGAATTGCGTGATGAAATCAAATGTTTACTTCAAAAACTAAAACCCCATTTCGTTTTCTTTGATTTTGCTTATTGGATTCCTGATTTAGCGAAAGAAATTGGGGGTATCAAAACTCTGAGTTACCTACTTATTTCCCCTGCTGCACTGTGTAAATCAACGGATAAGGCTACTTTTATGACATCAACTGCTGCTGAGCTAGTAAAGCCACCACCAGGTCACACCGTCTTATCAACTTTTTTTAAATAAATGTTAAAATACACTATTATGTGTGTGCTTTGCTATTTCATTCTGATCTCTAAACATGTATGTGGTATCTATCTGTCTCCCTCCAGGTTACCCTTCTACTACTGTGGTGTTGCATGAAAGTGAAGCTAAGTTGTTATCATTTTTACATCATGAATATGGCAAGGGGGTCACGTTTCAAGAACGATTGGACAAGGGACTTGCACGATGCGATGTAATAGCTGCAAAAACATGTAGAGAGATTGAAGGAATCTTTTGTGACTACATAGCAACACTACTTGAAAAGCCAGTCCTTTACGCTGGACCTGTAATTCCCGAGCCCCAAAAGAAGGAACTTGAATTATCAAATTGGCTTGAGAAATTCGAGCCAGGATCAGTAGTGTTTTGTGCGTTTGGGAGCCAATTGATTCTTGAAAAGGAACAGTTTCAACAACTTGTTTTAGGCTTTGAATTGACTGAGTTACCATTTCTTTTAGTTGTTAAGCCACCTCAAGGGACAAATTCAGTAGAAGAAGCCTTGCCAGAGGGATTCAAACAAAGGATTCAAGAAAAGGGATTGATTCTTGATTGTTGGGTGCCACAATTGGAGATTTTAAGACATAAATCAGTTGGTTGTTTCGTGACTCACTGTGGTTATGGGTTGATGTGGGAGTCTTTGGTGTTGTGTGATTGTCAATTAGTACTTTTGCCAAGGCATATTGATCACATTTTTACTGCTAGGCTTATGGGACAACACCATAAGGTTGGTGTAGAAGTGGAGAAGGATGAAAACGATTTGTTTACTAAAGAGAATTTGTGCAAGGCTGTGAAATGTGTGATGGATAAAGATAGCCAAATTGGTTGTGTTGTGAAAGAGAATCATAGGAAATGGAAGGAACTTCTTTCGAGTCCTGGATTCATGAGTAAATACATCGATAACTTCATTCAAGACTTGCATGAACTTCTAGTAGAAAATAATTAGCAGGGGTGGATCTTATGTTAAAGTTGCAGAATCCAGTGTATTTTTGTTATTTTGCTTAATATGTATGAATAAGAATTTATAAACTCAAAACTGTCTATCTAGTGATGTAACTTTTATTTTTAGATAACATTTTACCTCTAAATGCACTTCTCAACACTCAAAGAAGTGTACAAGTTTAGATGTAAAGTTAAGTCAGGTATATTATAACTACGGAAAAGGACCAAAAATATTATGTTCACATTTTATTTTATTAGCATAGATGAGTCAATCCATTAGCTGCATTACAAGATTTTAATTCCATGTAAAATCAGAACAGGGAAAATTTTTGTTCACAAACACAACTAAAGTTGGTAAAGTTAAGAAAAGATTATTTTCAATAAAATAAAATAAAATAGAGAGAAGATATATATAGATGAAATTGTGGACAATTTATAAAGGATCATAATTTATCCATCTTTTGAACATAACAAAACATTCTTCAGGTTTGACTGTACAAGCAGTGTGTCCTGATCCCTATGAAACAAAAATAAATAAACACAAAATTAAAATAAGGCTCTTAATTACTTCTCAATTTTCATATAACTTATTTCTAAAATTAATTTCATACCTTCACTGTTGCATAAGTCATTTTGTTGGAGTAAGATCTCGTATAGCTACAATGATACGATATTAGAAAAATGTTTTAAGTATTATCAACTGACATAATAATTAGTTTTAATTAAAAATTCATAATTGTAATTGAGGATGTAAAATTTGGAGATTAATTACCCAGCAACTTGATTGTTTACGTTCCATTGACGCCAATCATCATCAATAGAGTAGTTTAGAGACTTTATCCATGTTTGTGTATCTTGAAAAGGCACCATATAATCATGATCTCCACTGTTAAATTAAACATAAAAAATAATAATCCATTATATGTATTCATGAAATAAGTTGTTTTACTATAAACTAATTATCTTTAAATATTAAAAACTGAAGAGTAATTGGGAACTTGGATTTAAAAGATCATTGATAATATAATAGTTTGTGTTTGGTACGAATAAGTCCTTTGACCTTTTGGCATTATCATTGAAAATATTTAATAACATTCTTTTTAGTTCAATTTATTGATAGGTTTGATTTTTTATACATTTCTAAATTTGGATACCATGCGAGTTAGAATTATAATAATTAGTTGACAATAACTGTAATCTTAAGCCAAATATATAAAGTTAAAACATACACAAACGTAACAATGAATATTAATTACCTGTATATAAGTGATCGATAGCCTTTAGTACTTAAATTTGCATGATATGGTACAACATTATGTACCGAAAAAGTGTAGTTATGATGAGAGCCTTTACTTATATCTCTTCTACATTTTATCCAACTTTCTATAATCCCCTGCAAAAAGTAAAATCACAAGTAAAATTATCATTTTATTTAGAAAAAAATTCTGATTAGATAAACAGTCCTATATTTTTTTATATTTTTTTTTGTAATTAAGTATGTAATTATGACGTAATTACACCAAATACATGTATTTGAATAACTATATCTCTGTCATTATTTTTTAAGTATGTAATTAATGCGTAATTACACCAGATACTTATATCTGGATGCCTATATCTTCGTCTGCATTTTTTTCTAAGAATGTTATCTATGCATAGTTATCCTCGATACATCACAAAATATACTAGATAAATTTGATATACACAGATACATTAAATACATCAATGCTTATTAAATACTGAATATATGAATACATGGAAATGTGATATATAAATACATTATGAAACATAAATGCAAGAAACTAGAGGGATGAGAGAGGCGGACGATAGAGGAGAGAGATGAGATGCATTCACTAGATATAGTGTATGTAGAAACAACTCAAACGAGATTCATAATAATTGAATGCATTGAGTAATTAGCATATGTATTTAGGTGTGTGCATCAGTCGGTTTGGTTCGATTTTATGTATTATCAGTTCGATTTATCGATTTTCGGTTTTTAACTATGCTAACCAAATAACAAACTAATAAAATATTATGTATCGGTTTTTGATCATTATCGATTCGATTTCCGATTTACCCAATATGAAAATATCCGTAAAATATTATATGTCTTCTGACTTCTCTAAATGCTTTGATATAGTGAAACAAGAAAGATAATGAGAAATTGCATCAATAAGAGAATATATAGTACGAAGGCTATAATTACTTGTTATCACCAAAACATAGTATAAAATTGTTTATGTTAATCAAATTACGGACCTTTACAAACTTGCAAATGCTACAACCTACAATTACAACTAAATCTAAAATAAACTAATCCAACAAGACTAAAACTAAAACTACAACTAAAATCAAATAGCTACAATTGTGAACTCCTTACTTTAATCTTTAGGTTTTGAGTAAATAGTAAAAACTAGTAAAACGGCCTAGTGTGAAGTTGGTAGAGTACTAATAATTTGATATAGTTACAGTGTCTAATTATATATTAAATTATTAATATTTAATGATAAAATAATTAATTATTACCGTCTTATTGGGTTATCGGTTTACCCAATAGTAAAAATCGATACAAATCAATAACCCAATAAAAAAAATTATAAATCCATTAAAAACTCAATAACATTTTTTCCGATTCAATTTACCGGTTGATTCGGTTTTTGCACACCCCTACCATATAGTGTACTTTATGAAAGTTTATTTTTTATTTATTGATTCTTACGAGGTGTATCAAGTCAATATCATAAGTAATATATATATATATTCTTACGAGGTGTATCAAGTCAATATCATAAGTATATATATATATATATATATATATATATATATACACATACATACTTGTAATCCACATACCTTCCGAACATGAAGAGCTTCTTGGACTTGAGGGTCATTAGCCCAATACCTCAAATGCTTGCGCCAATCAGACTGAAGTAATTGAGAATAAGTTTTTACGGTTAATAGTATCTTATTTATTCATTTACGTTAAATAAATAGACAATAAATATAATAATTTATATATATAGCCTAGGCCATTATCGATCATTTTCTTCAATTCTTTTTTTTTTCTTCAAAATTTCAAGGATATAATCTCTCATATGGATGAGGGTGGTCTTTTTCTAATGTCATTCAATTTTTCATAACCTAAAGTCAATTAACTAATTATAGTATAAAACAAAATTGAACGACTTTCTAAAAAAACTCTCCTTATGAGATATAAAAAAACTAAAAAAATGAAAACTTACATCACACTTATCTTCACGTTGCAAGGAGATGAGTTTATCATCAAGTAATCTTCTTTCACCAGTCATTTGATACATGTATTTAGGATCATCATCATTCGTGCAAAAGGACTTTAATACGTGTTCCACATTAATGTCTTTTACAATCTACATAATTATATTTTAATTTAATCACATAAAAATAATTAATAATATATTATCACACGTTAAACTATATTGATTGATTGTACTGTATAAAACAATACTTATAACCTGTTTGAAATTTCGAAAGTCATTTGCACATCCTGTATTGTTGGGATTTATGTCTCTGTATTCTCCTCTACAATTCTTCTCTAATGACTGTTAAGACAAATTAATATTCAAATTAACTTCATATTTCAAATTCTAAAGTTAATATATATATATATATATATATATATATATATATATATATATATATATATATTAGAATAATGTAGAAAGTAATTAAAACAAATTAATTGTGACTTAACCTTATAAAGTTCATCAGATATTAGTCCCATGCCATGGCAAAAAACTATATGGTACTTTTCATCTTGAGGACTAATTGTTACACCATTGCCAATTAAATATCCCTGAAATTAACCATGCATGAAATATATATATATATATATATATATATTAAAAAGAAAGATTACTTGATGATGGTAATTAATTATTAGATAAGAGATTAGAGAAATATTGACCTGAAGATTAACTAATGGCTCTTTGCCTGCTATATTTCCTGCATGGCAAAATCAAAGATTAATTTCTTTAAGGGTGATAAAATTTAATAAATGTATAACAGGAATTTTTGATTGATATACGCAACATAATTTTCTATTTACAAAATATATTATATATTTTGACAAATTAAGAATAATCGACCATTAATATTGTTATTGAGAGGCCAAAACATAATTTTCTATTTACGAAATATATTATATATTTTGACAAATTAAAAATAATCGACCATTAATATTGTTATTGAGAGGCCAAAATTTCTTATTTTTGAGATAAAGACACTTTATTTTTGTGTTTGACCAACAAACAATAAACTGTTTTTAAATGGAAGAGAAGTAGAAGTAGAAAATTATTTTTACCTAGATCAAAATATACCTTTCATATTTACATAATATATGTCTTATATTTATTTACTTTTGTGCTCATTTTTTTTATTTAGTGATTTAATTATATTTAAATCATCATGTTGATATTATATCAATGTTAATTTTTTTCTATGTATAATATTGATATGAAAATATGAATATGTACATTTTCATTAATAAAAACAAAAATTTAACTAAAATTGTTAATGAACATTTAAAATTATTTCACTCTATAAAATAATTTTAATATTAAAAGTGCATTGATATTTGTCCTTTTAAATACTGACTCTTAAAAACATTTTAAAAAAGATTAATCAAACATTATCTCCTTATCAAAAGAACATTTCAAATAAATTAGCCAAACACATGTTACTTTTTTTCGAAAGTACTTTTCTAAAAGATCATTTTAACTTAAGTACTTCTAAAAATAAATAGTTTTTGAAAGTAATATCAAACAAGCTCTATGTGTCTCCATCGTGATATTGATCTATTTTGTGTGTATATTACTTTGCATAAATTCTCCAATTACACTAAGAATATGTGTTACTAAAAATGCACATAATTCAATATTTTTATCGATCGTATAGATAAATCTTACCATTTGATATCAACTGAGTTATAATTGGAATAGTCATGCCAGAATATGAATTTCCAGAAACATAAAATAGATTTGAGATGAATTGTGGATGATCACTGAGCCACTGAAATAAATAATTAACTAGATGATATATTAATTAAACATAATTCCAATTTGTTTTATAATAACAAATTATAAAATTTACATACTTACCTTTCTTAAGAATTCATCGACATATTCACATGATTGCACATCAGTATACTTATATGCAGCTGAATTTGTTGCATATGAGAATCCAGTGTTTGCTGGTTGATCCAAAAATATTACATTTGCTATCTGAAAATCGATAATCGAACATTATATATGCGTAACTTTTCCTTAATTATTTAACTTAGCACTATTAACCTTTAATTATATCAAGTGAGTGATTTTAATTCTTTAACCAACATACCCAAAAAAATTAACAGAGAATTCACTGCTAAACGGAGTAATTCGGATATTTTAAAGTAACTGCTTGAGAAAACAGAAAACTTTTTTTAAAAAAATCATTCGTTGCATAATTTATCGTTCGTCGATGTAAGAGGGAGAGTTAATGCCTATCAAATTGGTTTTTGAAATTGTAACTCAAATCGACGGGCTTGTTCTTCTAGATATAAATAGGGAAGACTTAGCTTGTTCTTCAAAGAGAGAGAATTGGAAAGGAAATATCCGAACTACCCCTTTTAGGGGTGAACTCTCTGTTAATTTTTTTTGAATCTCTAAGTTGAAGGACTAAAATCACTTACTTTGATATAATTGAAGATTAATAATGCTAAGTTAGATAACACAAGGACTAAAATAAGAATATAGTCTTAACATAGGGACTAAAAATGCCGTTTTCCCATTTTTTTTTGTCAAAACAATATTTATAAGGAAAAATTACATGAATTGATACATTTTAATAAATAATTATTGATTTTAGCAATACTTTTTATTTATTACCATTTATAGCAATACTATGTTAAATCTGCAATATGTATTAAAAGTGAATTATGTATGCAATATGTTTGAATTATATATGAATTATAATTATTTTTTAAAATATATTATGTTTGTTTGGTAAAAATTTGACACATTGTATTAAAAGTGTATTAAAATATGTGATAGATGAATTATCTATCATTAAAATTTATATTATATGTGAATAAAGAGTTGTTCTTTGTAATATGAATTAAACTTGTATTATAAATGAATTAAAAGTGATCAAGTGAAAAAGAAATATAATTGCTATAAATGGTAAATATTTTTTTATTATAGTATATTTATGTAAGTTTCCCTATTTATAATGTAACATGTATGTATAAATAAAAATATATATATTGAAGATACATGTAACTTACTTTTGTCCATGCATGTGGGTTTAGTTCAAACGAGGGCATACTCTCATTGTAGACTTGTTCCACAAAACGGATTGGTCCTAAACAAGAAAATTTCTTTTTTTTAATTTTAAAAAAGTGTGTGTTTGAAAAGGAAAAAGAATGATTTTATATTTGGAAAGCATATCGACAAATGTTCTCTAAAGAACGAGCGAGATGGAAGGGAAAAGAGGGAGCGAAATTTGTTATATTTCTAAAAAAAATACGTGAATTTACTGAACACAATATATTTAAAATTAAAATTGACATCATATATTCATAGATACATGTATCTAGATATATCAAAATCTATTTAAATTCATAATATTATAAATTAAAATGTTTTTTAATAATTAACTCTCATAGTAAAATTTCTCTATATTTTACCTCTAATATGACAAATATTAGAATTTTAAAATAAAATAAAGTACCTATCTCATCAACAATGGCAATGAGAGAAGAGCAACCTGGTCCACCAGATAGCCAAACCAAAAGAGGATCAGTAGTAGGCTCTGATTCTGATTCCAAAAAATAGTAGAAAAGTTGCACCGCCTCATCTTTACCAACTCCAACATACCTGTTTTTAATTATAAATTAATGTTATTACAGTGTCATATAAAATAATTAAAATATTTTTATCTATTTTTACAAATTTTGAATCGCTTAAATTTTTTTAGCTACATTACTGACCCTAATTATTAATCAACCCCTACAATCACAAATAGCATCAGACATTTTTGAGTCATCACTAACATAAACAAACTTTATCATTACAATCAACACTTTTACTATCAGATCAATCACTACAATATTAACTGCTTTCATTAGAAATATTAAAAATGAATCCAAACATATGTAACTTGTTTAATTCGTTCAGAATTTTAAGGGTGGGTTCAAATTAATTTGAATTGCGTTCAATTTCAACCCATTTGAGGAGAATTCTCAATTAAGTCTAATTCATCCAGTTTCAACCCGTTTTAAAATTTTTTATTAAAATATGTTGTTTCTATATTAAAAGTATGAATTGTTATCTATTTAATATCTTTTAGAATTTATTTATACAGTTGTTATTTTTTCAACAAAAATTTTTGATCGGAAATTCATAATGTGATTATAAAAGTTAAATATCTCTTAAATTATTGAGATTAATCAGATCAAACTGAACGATTTAAGACCCAACTCATTTTTTAGCCCATTTCAGCACAAAGTAAACTTGAATGGATCAAAACCAACTGGATTTTTATTTCAACCCATTTTAATATTTTCAATTTCTCAACCCAACCCAGCCATTTAACCCCCCTAGCTTTCACTATCACAACCACCATTATCACCATCATCTCTACAAATCATCTTTACTCCGATAACTATATTTGACATATTCATTCTAAAATATAAAACCTATAAAAGTTAATATTCAATAATATTACCATAAAATATAATTTTTGTAAGAAATATTCTCTGGTTATCACATAAATAAATAAATAAATGCAAACGAGCTCACCCGGTCTCTAGAGGAAACGGGAGGCGACCCTGCCAACCGGGAAGATACTCAACTTTAGAATACGAATTAGCTTCTTGTTGTTGAAGAAGAAGAAGAAAAAGAAAAAGAAAAACTCGCAGTTTCAACAATTTCTCCATTAACCTAAATTATTGATAAATCATTTAACAGTATTTATTTATTATTGATGATAAGGAGGCCTCCTTTAATGATAATTTTAAACCCACGTTTCCTTCTCCTACCCCTTTTAATATTAAAACTTTCTAAAAGTTTTCTTTATTTTGATAATTCTTTAATTTTAATTATTCAACTGACACAATTAAAATTATAAATTAAAAAAAAATATTTGTCTATTATTATTTCACAATAAATTTTAACAAATGAATGAAGTGGGTATATATATTTTAGGGAAAATGGTCAAAAATACCTTCTAACTTTGATCTATTGTTTAAATTTATCATCGCCGTTAAAATAAAGTTAATTTTACCTCTTGCCGTTAAAATAAAGCTAATTTACCCCTCAACATTACAATAAAGTTAATTTTACCCCCTGTTATTAATTTCACCAAATTTATTCCTCATTAGATGGATTGACCCAAATTGACCCAAATTTTAAAAATAAAACCTATTCCTTATTTTAATCCATTAACCCAATTATTTAAAATAACCCGACCCCATTCTCCCAAATCTCCTATACCCATTTACCCATTCTCCCAAATCTCCATTAAATATGTCAAAGAGGTAAATTCGGGTCCGTCTAATGAGGGGTAAATTTGGTGAAATTAATAACAGAAGGGATAAAATTAATTTTCTTTTAATGGCGAAGGGTAAAATTAACTTTATTTTAACGACGATGATAAATTTAAACAATAAATCAAAGTTGAAAGATATTTTTGGCCCTATCCCTATATTTTATTTAAATATATAATTTTTTATAATATAAAATTAAAACAAGATCAAATAAACAATAATAATGACAGAAGAGCAATAATAACCAAAAGAGGATTAGTGGTGGCACCGCCTCATCTTTATCAATTCCAACAAACCTACTTAATTAATTAATAATTAATTACACTAGTCATATAAAATATAAAATAAATAAAGTGAGTATAATATATTTTATTGAAGTCTATAATTTTTTTTTCAAAAGTTTAATTTTCTTAAAAATCAGCAATATCAACATCAAATAAACAATGACAATGACAGAAGAGCCACTGAATTAATGAATTAATGAATTAATAATTAAATAAATACTATGATTTTAGTTTTATTTATAATAACAAATTTTAGAAATTACGTACTTAAAAATTCATTGATATATTACTCCCTCTTTCTCAATTTATATGACACCTTTTACGTTTTGAGAGTCAAACAATTTAAATATGACCAAAAATTTGCATATAGAATCTTTAATTTTTTTAAAATAAAATTTATATATTTGTAAACTACGTAAAAAGTACTATGAGTTATAATAATTAATAATGCAAACTGTTTATAAGATCTATGAAAAATTTACAGTAAAAAATAAATTTATTTAACTCTTGAAATTTGAAAGATATAAAATGAGACGGAGGTGGTACTTGTTTACGGTTGAATTTGTTGCCCGGGAAGATACTCAACAGTAGAATGCGAAGAAACTTGTTGTTGTTGAAGAAGAAGAAGAAGAAGCAACAAAACTGGTAGTTTCAACAACTTTTCCATTGTTGATAAATTATTGATATTCATTTTATCAATAAATTACTATATTCATTATATATTGATGCCAAGGGACTTCTTTTAAATTTTACTGAACCAGAGGGTCCCAGGGGAAGAATATTTGTGAGCCCGTCGCGCTCTGGTCATTTCCACTTGGGTAGCGATAACAAAATTAGATTGATATAAAATTAAAATAATCGAAGAGAGTATTAAATTGTTTTGTGTGTTGCACATACTTTTCTCTATGTGGACAAAATATAACAATAATTTTAGGTATCTTTTGGTCCCCGTAGAAGTAATTTCGCTGAATAAGTGGTTCTATACACAAGTATTTATTAATGCAATTACTATAATGGGATTAAACTCTCGAAAAAGACTAAATAACTATTAATATGTATAAATATCTTGGTACGTGAAATAAAATAAAATAAACTTGACAAAGAAATTCTAATTCTAATGGAATTATAGTTCATATAGTTTCAACGGAATTCAAATTCAGAAATTCAGCTTGCATTAATTGAGAAGAACGGAAATTTATAGAAATTTCACTAGTTTGGGAGTTAATTTAGTTTCTAACATTATAAATTTCAGGGAAAAAGTTTGAAATATATCTAAACTTTGACCAAAATTATTATAACGATATCAAACTTTAGAAATAACCTTTTACCCTTTTACAAATACTCCCTCCGTTTAGTATTATTTGTCATCGTTTTTATCTTTAGAGTCAAACTATAATAACTTTGACTAATATTTTAAGATGTATTTTTTCATCATATTAATATGCAAAAAATTGTAATTTATAGTACTTTTCATATAGTTTTAAAATATATATATATTTTTAAAATATCAAATTAATGTGATCTAATTTACCTTTGAAAATTAGTCAAATTGACTTTCGATAAGCGCAACATGACAACAATTTCGGACAGAGGGAGTAGTGTATTTTAAAGGTATATATATGTGTCCACGTAGACAGAAAAAACATTGCATAATTATAAATAACTTAAGTTATCTGTAGACCCTTAAAGTGCTGATGTGGTAATTTAACAATTTAAATAATGACATGTGTTATTTGGATCTCATTAAATTATTTTTAAATGTATTATAATGTGAAAGAATAAAAAATTTATTATACTATTTAAATATATTTAAAAAATACTTGTAACCCCACCCTCCCACGACCCAAACCCTTCCCTGGTATCCCACCATCGCACCACTTTTCGGCTTCCAATACGTCCATTAAGCGAAGGCATCGTTAAAACTTCAATAATTAATTTCATACTAATTGCACTTCATATAATAAGATGAAAAAAGATAATAACTATTTTTTTATTGTCTATCCGCTTAGATTAGTATTTTGCTGCTCCAATTAGAAGAAAAAAAGGCAAATTATAGAGAAATTTAACTCGAAAAGGCGTCAACAAGGGCAGACAAAAGCTCGAAAGATGAAGTAGTTGGGCTTGTAAAATTTTTATAAGGATTATGTGAAAATTTATCTTTTTTGTTATCGCCGGATTTGTCTTACTGAGGTTATTGTTGTTCTTCCTCTGGCAAGAAGTAGCCTTGTATGAGTGACAAACTCATCGTCACCAGCCGGCTGGATCTGAATAAGCTAGATGAAGAAGAAAGAAGCAGAAAGATAAGAACGGTGTTATTGGTGGATGATTGTGGCGGCAACGGCGCTTGCTAATGTTACTATATCTTTTTTATTTCATTTCACAAAAAATAAAATTTTGACTTCATATTCTTATCTTTGAAATAATAATCAAAATAATAATATCATTGAAATAAGAAAGAAGAGAAATATTCGAACTTGAATCTTTTGTTTTCGAATTTAAATAATGTAAAAATGGAATGTAAGTAGGGCTTTCAGATAGTTTTTTTTGAAAAAAGCAGTCCAAAGTATGACTCCCTCTTATTGACCAGGCCAACTCCTTTACTAGTTATTTCTCCAAAATCATAGATGTGCTTCAGTAGCTGCTTGGTTGTAAAGGTGGAGGCGCAATGGCAACGACCAAAAGGAAGAAGAAAGGTGGAGGAGTAATGACGCATAAGGAAGAAGACAATTTAAAAAAAAAAAAAAAGAATGTAAGAAAGTGATTTCACGCGCTCATTTGTAGTGAATCACAATCAAAATGCCATGTAGGTAAAAATGTTCAAGTGGTATCAATTTAACGTGTGAGAGGTGCTAAATAGGTATAAGTCTCAGTTAAGGTGTCTAAGTGAATAATACGGACAACTTTGAGTGGCTGGAGATTATTAAGTCATTATAAATAGTAATGTGTCCATTTGAGCATATATATACCTTTAAAATGTACTATTAAATAGTGCAGAATAGAAGGTCCTTCATAAAATTTAGCACCGTAACAATAATTTCAATCAAAATTGAAATATTTTTCAATCTCTTTTCCTTAAATCTTATAGATTTTGGTGAATAGAGATACATATATTTCTAACTGGGATAGATTATTCTAAGATCTTTTTGGACAAGCAACATAAAATTAGATTGGTATAAAATTAAATTTTATTTAAATGTTCGATTTGAATTTTTAAAGTGCAAATTTTGCTACAAAATTAAATGTTAATTTTGAAACATTCCTGAATTAATTTAATTCAAATGTAACTTCAAAAGATTGATTAAAATTTAACTTTTAAAAAGCAAAGACTATATCATAAATTAAAACACTACATAAAAATTCAATTTAACTTTTACTTTTTTAAAGTTCATACAAAGTTAAACAAAATAATCAAATAATATAAAACGAAAGAAGTACAAGATTGTTTAAGTTGTTGCACATACTTTTCTCTACGTGGATTAAATATAACCACAATGTTTTAGTTTAATATTTTACCTATACTCGGTCCCGCATGAGGAATTATTAATTTTGCTGAATTAATGGGTCAGGCAAGCTGGTTAGATGTGTGAAATAGACGACTCGTACGTATTTTTTTTATTTTATATTAAGTAAATTTTTGAGGTGTTTCACACATTTAAAAAAAATAATAATGAAGACATAAATTGAGTCTAGTTAATTAAGACATAAATTAATCACTAATTTCAATATAATTAATTAAGGATAAAATTGAAAGAACACTCTAAAAGTAGTCTAAAGAACTGAACAATTATGTTAATTTGAAAAATGAAAAATACCTAAAAATTTATTTAATATAAATAAAGGAAGTATTTGATAGTGTGGCTACAATAAAGAGATTAAAATCTCAAAAAAGACTAAACAACTACCGCTCTGTCATTAATAGTGACATAAGACTGAATATTCGAGCATTAGACTTAATTCTGAAAGTGAAAGGATTTTACTATCAACATAGCTAGCAAGAGAAGTAGAGAGATAGATTATAGATAGTATAACGGAGGATAAAATTAGCAAAGTTGCGGAATATCTTAGACCCTTCTCCTGTTAAAATTTGGAAAAATTATCCAAATACACAATTTATTTTATCATATTCTCTAAAATTTCCTATCATTTGTAAAAGTTAAAAAAATATCTACTCTCTCCAATTTTCACATACATCACTTTACGCGATTTATCGGTCAGATTCATCACTTTACATGATGTATCGGTCAAATACATCACTTACGCTATGTATCAGGACATTGAGTGATGTACTCGAAATCGAGACGCCATGTATAGAAACATTAAGGATGTATAAGCTGAGACACAATGTATCAGAACGTTTTGATATGTATTTGGATTCCAGCAAATTTAAGATTTTTTTATAAATTAAAAGAGACGATAAAAAATAAATATAATTAATTGTTAACCATATGAGATTCGTGTTAAATTCCTTCTTAATTATGCTATATTTGATTGAAGTTTATGAATATATCTCAAACTGCAGTAGGATAAATTGAAAACAATTCATCAAAGGCAAAGCAGGAAAAAAAGGATGACAGATTCTATAGAAGAGTCATAGCTGAAAATAGTGATGTTCCCATGGCTTGCTTTGGGCACTTGGTCCCATATATGTATGTGTAGAGGTTTATATATGAAATTTACGTTCTCAATAGTTTAGGTATGAAATTTAAAAATAAAAAATAATTGTTTAGGTGTATTTTTAACAGATTAAGAATATTCTACTAACTATCCTTTAGTCTAAGTATCTCCATCATGATTTTGATCTATTACTGTATATTACTTTGCATAAATTCTTCAACTACACTAAGAATCCGCGTTATAAAAATGTACATAACCTAATATGTATTTAGTAGCTGCATTTGGAATATGTACTCGAGGAACTTACTTTTGCTACATCTTAACCACTAGACTAAACCTTCCACTTGTGTCATTTCCACCATGTTTGACGTAGTTATTCTAAATTTAAAACTTATAAAATTGAAATTCAAACTTCAATCTAAATAAATACATATCTCTAGATGGAACGGGAGGCAGCCCTGCAAACGGGGAAGATGCTCCTCCGTGGAATCGAAAGCAGCTTGTTGTTGTTGAAGTTGAAGATGCAGAAGCAAAACTCGCAATTTCAACACGTTCCTAAATTATTGATAACACTATATACTACAGATTCCAATCAACAAATTTATAATAAAGTTTAGTTCCCATAAGTCACCTACCTTTTTGTCCTCACAGGGTCCCCTGATATCCGTTCCCCACTCCATCGAATTAAATTTCAGTAGTGAACTGAATTAGTTTGCACCATAGAAATATCTACACAGACGTACAAGTAACTTTCATTAGATGTAGGATTCCATTAATAAATTGAATGAATCGAAACAGAGGTAGCAATTCAAAATATGGCAGAATTGATAGAGTCAAAGTTGGAAATAGTGATGTTCCCATGGCTTGCTTTTGGGCATTTGATTCCATTTATGAATCTCTCCAATGAACTTGCAAAAGGAGGTCACAAAATCTCATTCTTGTTACCCAAAAATGCTGAAACTAGACTTCAAAAACTCAATCTTCACCCTAATCTCATCACATTTTACAAACTGACAATACCTCATGTTGATGGCCTTCCATATGGAGCAGAGACTACAGCTGATGTTCCTGGACCATTGGAGAGTCTGTTAGCCACAGCTTTTGATGAATTGCGTGATGAAATCAAATGTTTACTTCAAAAACTAAAACCCCATTTCGTTTTCTTTGATTTTGCTTATTGGATTCCTGATTTAGCGAAAGAAATTGGGGGTATCAAAACTCTGAGTTACCTACTTATTTCCCCTGCTGCACTGTGTAAATCAACGGATAAGGCTACTTTTATGACATCAACTGCTGCTGAGCTAGTAAAGCCACCACCAGGTCACACCGTCTTTATCTACTTTTTTTAAAATAAAGACACTATTATGTGTTTTGCTTTGCTATTTCATTCTGCTCTCTAAACATGTATGTGGTTATCTATCTATCTCCCTCCAGGTTACCCTTCTACTACTGTGGTGTTGCATGAAAGTGAAGCTAAGTTGTTATCATTTTTACATCATGAATATGGCAAGGGGGTCACGTTTCAAGAACGATTGGACAAGGGACTTGCACGATGCGATGTAATAGCTGCAAAAACATGTAGAGAGATTGAAGGAATCTTTTGTGACTACATAGCAACACTACTTGAAAAGCCAGTCCTTTACGCTGGACCTGTAATTCCCGAGCCCAAAAGAAGGAACTTGAATTATCAAATTGGCTGAGAAATTCGAGCCAGGATCAGTAGTGTTTTGTGCGTTTGGGAGCCAATTGATTCTTGAAAAGGAACAGTTTCAACAACTTGTTTTAGGCTTTGAATTGACTGAGTTACCATTTCTTTTAGTTGCTAAGCCACCTCAAGGGACAAATTCAGTAGAAGAAGCCTTGCCAGAGGGATTCAAACAAAGAATTCAAGAAAAGGGATTGATTCTTGATTGTTGGGTGCCACAATTGGAGATTTTAAGACATAAATCAGTTGGTTGTTTCGTCACTCACTGTGGTTATGGGTCGATGTGGGAGTCTTTGGTCTTGTGTGATTGTCAATTAGTACTTTTGCCAAGGCATATTGATCACATTTTTACAGCTAGGCTTATGGGACAACACCTTAAGGTTGGTGTAGAAGTGGAGAAGGATGAAAACGATTTGTTTACTAAAGAGAATTTGTGCAAGGCTGTGAACTGTGTGATGGATAAAGATAGCCAAATTGGTTGTGTTGTGAAAGAGAATCATAAGAAATGGAAGGAACTTCTTTCAAGTCCTGGATTCATGAGTAACTACATCGATAACTTCATTCAAGACTTGCATGAACTTCTAGTGGAAAAGACCTAGATCTTATGTTAATTAGCAGGGGTGGATCTTATGTTAAAGTTGCAGAATCCAGTGTATTTTTGTTGAAGGGATTTTTTTTATTTAAATAATTATCCCAATCAATTGTTATTTTGTTTTAAAATTCAGATTCTATAAACTTAAAACTATGTATCTACGATGTAACTTGCATTTATAAAATAATTTCATGCCTTACCTATGAGTTATTATACATCTTTTCTTCAAATTTTATGCCTTTCTAAAAGGGGCAAAAATATTCCCATCTATTTTGTAGATCAAGGCTACTTCTCAAATTGATAGTCAAAACCTGATAACTTCTTGCAAGTTACAATAATTGCATGACCTATTATGATTTGTCACATGTAATAATTGAATCCACTCATATATCTTAAAATCAAACTGTCTCTAATCCTCGACAATTGCTAATATAATAAGTTAGCACCTCTCACTTTCAATCCGGTAGTTTGTAAAGAATAATAACATTATAGAGGATTGTGACTTATCCATATTTTGTACATAGCAAAACCATTCTTCAGGTTTGTCCGTACAAGTCGTGTGCCCTGATCGCTGTTAAACAAAAATAAATAAAATGCAAATATAAAATAAAACCAATCTTACTAAATTGAGATAAATTAATTAATTTTCAATTTTCATGAAGATTATTTCTACAATTATTCCATACCTTCAATGTTGCATAAGTCATTTTGCTTAATAAGTGGTGCTATACGCAAGTATCATTAATGCGGCTACAATAATAAGATTAAACTCTCGAAAAGACTAAACAACTACTAATATGTTATCAATATCTTGGTACGCGAAATAAGATAAAAGTGAACTTGTAAAAAGAAATTATAATTTTAATCCAATGGAATTTTAATTCACTAGAAATTCTGCTTGCATCGAAATTGCATTCAGAGATCTAAGAAGGGAAATTTATAGAAATTTCACTATCTTACGAGTTAATTTGGTTTCTAACATTATAAATCTTAGAGAAAAAGTCTGAAATATATTTGAACTTTAACCAAAACTATTGTAACGATACCAAACTTTAGAAATGACCTTTAACCTCATGCACTATTTAGGCTTTGAACTGACTGAATTACCATTTGTTTTAGTTGTTAAGCCACCTGAAGGGATCGGACAAATTCAGCAGAAGAAGCATTGCCGGAGGGATTCAAAGAAAGGGTTCAAGAAAAGGGATTGTTGGGTGCCATAATTGGTGATTTCAAGTCACAAATCAGTTAATACATTGTACTAATATTGTCATAAATATGATGATCATCTAATATTTTGATCTTTTGGTATTTGATTACATAGGAATTTTGTGTTATTTCTTACTACCTCAAGAAAAATAACATCCAGAATTAGTTATACATTTATTATATCTTATAAGGTGTATTCTGTTGGTAATTCTCTAACCTAGTATGATTAAGATAAAAAGTCTTATGACATGTTTTCAATTAAATGCATATTTTAAGGATTTGGTGCATGTCTATTATACTTAGTACTTTATTGTGCTAACACATATTTTGTAGGCTAAGTCATAGACGGCCTCTTAAAGTTGTTCGCATATTTCAGACACCTCAACTATGATCTGTACCTATTGAACACTTATACCAACTCGAATTAGAACCATCTAAGCATTTTTTTTACAATCAGATAAAAGTATAAAAAAGTGTACTACACTCGCGGTGACGTGGCAAATTCACCAATAAACGACGTACATGTTGCATTTTAAATCAAAATAACAACAAAATATTATGAAAAGAAAGGGAAAAATTACTTTTAGTTTAATGTTCACCCCTACCATCAGCTCTTCAATTATTATTATTTTCAAAACGCCCATCGTACAACTACCATTATCGTCGCCACATCTCTTCAATTATTATTTTTTCAAAACGCCATCGTACAACCACCATTGTCGTCGCCACCATCACTTTCTTGCAAACCAATCCTTCTTCAATTTCTTCATTTATGTCCTCTTTGTTTCAGGATTAAAAAATTTTGAATTAAAATCAACAATTAATGGTGAAATTGAGTTATTTCATTGTAAAAATCTAAAAAAGGAAGGTCAACAATTAATTTTTTTTCTTATACTTCTTTTGTATGAATGACTGATCATTAAATTAAAAAAAAAATGAAAACTCTAACAGTAACATTATTGTTACCCACTTCCCATCTATTCATCAACTGCCGATCATTGTTGTTTTTTTTGTTGTTCTTTTTCGTTCTCTACTATAAATCAATAATGACAAGTTTCGATTCAAGAAATGTTAGTCTGCAAAAAAAACAACTAAGCGGCGGCCTTAATGATAAAAGTGGTGGTAGTTTCTTAAAAGAGGAGAAAGAAATGAATGTGATGGCAACAATAATGACAATTTTGAAAAAATAAAATGATATTAATGTAAAGGAGATAAGTAACTAGAACAGTGGTGGTCACCGGAGAAGTGATGTGACAAACACAAGGAAGAAGAATGAGAATTATTTTAAAAAAAAAAAAGTGTCTAAGCTTTCACGCGCTCATCAAACGTGAACACACTTAAAATGCCACATAGGCAAAAAATGACTCAAGTGGTATCAATTCAAAGTTCTAGAGGTGTTCAATAGGTACAAACCTTAATTAAGATGTTTAAGTGAATTATGCGGGCAACTTTATGAGGTTGCCTATGACTTAAACCTATTTTGTCCCTTCTATGAATATAGGTTCCGATCGTTGAGATGTATTTCTTTTTTCAAAGAGAAGCTTGGTTGACTATTTCTTAGGCTTGGTGAGTACTCAAATTCCAGGACAAGATGTAATCTTTCTAATTTTTATTCTACTCTCTATTTTGAGACTTTAATGATGTAAAGGGCGTTTGGTCCTATTTGTACTCTCTATTGTATTAGACGATGAATGAGATAAGTCTAGATTCTTATGTTCGTTTATGAAAAAAACCATCTAAATTACTTTGAACTAAAATTACAGAAATATTTTAGATCCCAAGTTATTGATAGTAAAATATTAGGCAAATTGAAATTGTCAATTATATGAATTATTCAAAATTTAACAGAATTGTTGAGATTTTTTTCATATTTACTTTTCATTTAATGAGGTTTCTAACTATTTTACATTTTCTATCAAAACATGATGAGATATAGACCCTCTAAAATATGTTTTGGTGTGAAATCCAATGTTTGAGTTCCTTGGAAATGGACGATGGATAAAGATTTTTAAAAATGTTATTAAGAAATATGACTAGTATAATATGTTAGATGATGTACTAAATAATTTAAAATAGAATAATAAATTTTCCTAGATATAATTATATTATTTCATATTTGAATTTTAAGAGTGCTATATATTGATAATGCATCTTCATATAAAATTCATGAATTTACTCATTTTATAGCATACCTACACTTAGGTTATCTAATTATAAATGCATCGTAGTCAAACTCCCCACTTGACAATACTTTCCAATGTTCCATTGATCCAATAATCGTTTGTGATGAATTTTCATGTAGATAAACTTCACTCTATACATTTTACAAGTAGCAAAAGAAGATAATCGTCATAACTAAAACAAATATTGTTAATAAAAAATTTAAAATAATAACATAATATCTTATTTATCAATAGTCAATAGCATGATAAATTGATAATGTTTTCAAAGATACCGTTGATCTCAGTTCATATGTCTTTTTAAAAAGTAAGAAAATATATAAGATAATATTATGGATATTTATAAAGGATCATGACTTATCCATCTTTTGAACATAACAAAACATTCTTCAGGCTTGTCCGTACAAGCTGTGTGTCCTGCTCCCTATTAAACAAAAATAAATATAATAAAGTAATAAATAAATCGAAAGTTATTAAAAAAATTCTACCTAAATTAAGATAAATTAATTATCTCAATTCTTATATAACTTATATAGTGTAAAATTAGTGGCACAATTAATTTCAAATACCTTCACTGTTGCATAAGTCATTTTGTTGGAGTAAGACCTCGTATAACTACAAGGAAACGATATTAGAAAAATGATTAACATTATAAACTCACATAATAATTAGTTTTAGTTAAGAATTCATAATTGTAATTAAGAATGTTAAAATTGGAGATTAATTACCCAGCAACTTGATTATTTACGTTCCATGGGCGCCAATCATCATCAATAGTGTAGTTTAGAGACTTTATCCATGCTTGTGACGATTGAAAAGGTACCATATAGTCATGATCGCCACTAATTGAATGTGTATATGAAAAATGTTCATTTTATATGACCAAAGTATTGTAAGATACATCAAAAAGATAATGTAACAATGAATATTGATTACCTTACCTATATATGAGTGATCGATAACCTTTAGTGCTTAGGTTTGCATGATATGGTACAACGTTATTTAACGTGATTGTATAATTACCAGAACTCATATATATATTTCTCCTACATCTCATCCAACTTCCTATAATTCCCTACGAAAAATAAAAAATATTACTAATCACATGAATAATTGATAATTCAAGATATATGAAAGATTATGGTACAAAAATTATTTTAATATCAAAATTCAAAAGGAATTATATAAATCGAAATAGAAGAAATATTTAATCTAATGATATAACATATTTATACGTACCTTGCGAACATGAAGAGCTTCTTGGACTTTAGGGTCATTAGCCCAGTACTTTACAAGCTTGCGCCAATCAAACTGAAGTATAATTGAGAACAATTAAGTTATTCACATTAACAATACAATTAACTCATCGAACACGTGATCACTAACTCATTTAAGGTGTTTGCAATTCGTTTAAAATACTTGGCGATAATAATTTTTTATATCAAGAATGTCCAAATATGTTATTTAATCACTTTGTGTATCACCTTATAAAAAGGAATGTCTCCTGACTTGCATGTGCTTAAGACCCCTGGCTCAGACTTAAGATAATCATTTCCACTTATTCCCAAATTGAAGGGTCGTGACTTCGAGTCGGTAAGAGTGAAAAAAATAAAAACTCCTATGGAGAGGGTAAAAAGATAATCGTCTACTCATTATTAGTTTCTTTAATTCTATTTTTTTTCTTGTTTTTAAAATCTTCTCATTCCAAAGAACGAGAGAGACATTTTAAAGCTAAATTATTAATGACAAAAACATTTTTAAATAAATCGTTGATGCTAGCGGTATTAATGACAAGAGCATTTTTTACTAAACCGTTGATGTTAGGGGCATTATTGTTAAATTTCACATGATTCAAAAATATTTTAACCATATTTCGTAATAATAATAAGGAAAAAAAAAATTGGCAAGAATTTGGTCGAAATGATATTTTACCATATTATTTTATTTTATTTTTTGGAACATTTTTACTTTTTTAATTTTAATACCTTTAATTAAAAAATAGAAAAAAATCCATTTATTTAAAATAAAAAAGACATTATAATTTTTTAAAATTTCTGTCCATTTAGCATTACCTTAATAATAATTATTTACAGTATTGAAAGAACTAACCGCACATGGGTCGCCACGTTGCAAGGAGATGAGTTTATGATGAAGTAATCTTCTTTGACCCGACAATTTACGTGGGCCTTCTTCGCAGTTGGGCCTTAGGATACGTTTCGTATTGATGTTGCTTATCATCTATATCAATAGCATAAAAATTCTTTTATTATTAAATATATAAAATTTAAATCAATATATAGTAGGACGAGTTACATAATTAGCCGATCGATTAAAAATAATTATATTCATTAAATTTAAAAATGTATATATTACGTATATCATGCATTATATACATATAACCTGTTTGAAAGTACGAACTTCACTTGCACACCTCGTATTTTTGGGATCCATGTATGTATATTCTCCTTTACAATTCTTCTCCAATGACTATTCAGAAATAACATATACATGTTAATAATTAATTCGTAATAAAAACAATTTAAAAAAAATAATTGCGACTTAACCTTATAAAGCTCATCAGATATAAGTCCCATGCCATGGCTAAAAGGTATATGATAATTCTTTTCTTGAGAAAACGTTAAGGGATTGCCAAGTAAATATCCCTGAAATTAATATCCATGCAATTTTTAGAAAAAGAAATAAATTATTTGATGATGGTAATTAATTAGTATGGTTAAAATTATGAATTAGATAAAAATAAGAATTATTGACCTGAAGATTAATCAATGGCTCTTTGCCTTCTGCATTTCCTACATAATAATTAGTGGAGTTAATTAACAAAAATAAAATATAAATTGCACGTAGCTCTACTAGAAATATACGTATCGAATACGTGCATACTATATACATTGGTATATATATACGTATATGAATCTTACTATTTGATATCAATTGTGTTATAATTGGAATAGTCATTCCAGAATATGAATTTCCAGCGACGTAAAATGGATTTGAGATGAATTGTGGATGATCATCAAGCCACTGAAAAGAAGAATCAATATTAATTAATTAATAGTAAAGTGAACATGATTTTAATTTTGTTTATAATATAAAATTTCAGAAATTATGTGTATACCTTTCTTAGAAATTCATCAACATATTCACATGCTTGTATATCAGTGTATTTGTATGCAGCATCATTTGTTGCATATGAGAATCCACTATTTACTGGTTGATCCAAAAATATCACATTTGCTATCTGAAGATTGTTGCATAAATTAAATCAGATTTATAAAAATATGTCATGTCTAATCAGTTAATAAAAATATATTAAATAAAAAAATATTTTTTTAAAATGTATCGATAAGATCACTCTTAGCTAGGCTCTTGCGATATATTTTCAAATATTTTTAGTAAATATTACTGTGGGTGAAATTTTATCATGTGTTTGAGTTTGACTATAGTATTTGAAAAATATATTTTACTTTTTTAGGAAATCGATTTATATTCACAAGTTTAAAAACTATCAAAATTAACCATAAGTGTGTATTACAAGTCAACTGGATCTTAGTTGCAACGAATAACAAGTGGTGTTTATTACACTAGAGCAATATGGTAGTTCGGAGTAAGTGCAACAAGCATCATTAAATACATCATGAGGTAGACAATGCACATGATTGTGTTGCACTACGCCGATTATTCGTTATTTCCATCAAATATCATATCATTACTTTCATATTTATTGAACATTTTATCTCTACTTTGATGTTTACGTAAAAAATTATGTATTACAGCACAGACAACTACTATAAAGAGTATTTTTGCAAAAGATAAAAGTTTGATATAAAATTTAATTGTTTAAAGATTCCAAATAATGAGATTTGACCCCAAAAACTAGTTTTTTCTTCTTCTAGTATTTACAAATTTGGATTATTTACCAAGCACTATTTACCAAATTTTCCCTCAAAATTTTACTTGAGAAATCTATCGCCAAACAGTCCTTAGTAATTTGAGTTATATTTTATGAGTTGTCATATCCAAAATTAAATAGACTATACGAATTATATTTTTATTAATTAATTTCGTCATTAATTAGTATAATTACCTTGGTTAATGCATGTGGGTTTAGTACGAACGTGGGCAAACTTCCATTGTAGACTTGTTCAGCAAAACGCAATGGCCCTGGACAATTTTTTTTTTCTTTTAGCTTGGACTAATTTTTGTTTTTATTTTTTCTGGACATTCTAAAAAAGAAAATTGTTTATTTGATAAGTAAAATTTACACTGGAAAAAAAGAAGTAAAACACATATTTTTGAATTATTTTTTATTTTGTAATTCAAACACAAATAATTCTCTCTCTAAGTTGAATAATTAATTTACCCAAAGTAAACATTTTCGGAAGAATAATTTTTTTTAAAGAAAACCAGCAAATTATTCCCAATTTTCATAACAAATATAAATAACTTTAATTTTTGGCTTTAGGCTATGCATTTTCTTGAACCACCTCTGCCTCCCTCATTAACTATTACATATTTTTTATTCGAGTTTTAGATATAGAAAAAATTATATTAAGTGTATTGTTTTTAAAATAGACTTTATAATACATAATTTGAATATAATCAATTTCATTATAAATAACAAATATTTAAATGAAATTTAAAAAAAGAAAGAAGACATAAATACCTATTTCATTGACAATTGCACTAAGAGAAGAACAACCAGGTCCACCCGTTAGCCAAATTAAAAGAGGATTAGTAGTAGGCTCAGATTCTGATGCCAAAAAATAGTAAAAAAGTTGCAACTCATTATCTTTGCCAATACCAACATACCTGTTTAATTAAGAATTTATTAGAGTATCATAAAAAATAAAAAAATAAAGTTAAAAAGAAAGAGTATATCTATTAAAATTAAACTTAAAACACAATTAATACTGAAAATGCACACGTATTCCCCTAGACTATAACTAAAATTACATATACATACTTTAACTATTTAAAGTCCTATTATTCTCTAAACTTATTTTTTTGTGATTTTGTGCATTTTTTTGGCTTACGTGACATTCAAAAATCTCCTACGTGCATCTATTGCGTGGAGTCACGAAATGTGTCACATAAGATAAAAGGTGTATAAAATTATAAAAAATAAGTTCAAAGGGTAATAGGACCTTAGTTTAGTTAAGGTGTCTGCGATTCTGGTCATAATTTAGTGGCGCTACAACAAAAATGATCATTAGCGGCAATTAATTCTTAATTGCCGTTAAATATGTATTTTTAGCGGCAATTGTCACTCTTTGTATATGTCCCTAAAGCATTTAGCGACATTGGTTCTAATATCACTTAACTAATGCCGGTAAAGACTTTAACACTCTTTATTAATGTCAATATCCGGTGAATTTTTCTTTTGTTATAGTGTGGGTAGCATTTCCCCTTATTAATACCTAATATACACTATTAATCGTAGGATTCAAAACATATAAATTCAAATTCATCTATTATTAACATGAAATTCTTGAATTATACATTGAAACTATAGTTTAAGACGAAGATCTCTTTCGAACATCTAATAAATAAGTATTATTATTAAGTACGTTTTAGTAATAAAAAAAGCGAGAAAATAAGTACCTAGAACTTTAAAATAAAAATAGTAGTAATTGTTTCCGGCTATAACATAATATTAAAGTTTTATTTTTTTAATCCTCAAAAAGGTATCTAAGAGAGATTTAGAGATGTGAAAATTATTTATCTCAAGGAAAATATCGCTATATTAAATAATTAAAAAGAGCTCACCCGGTCTCTAGATGGAACGGGAGGCGACCCTGCAAACCGGGAAGATACTCAACAAGGGAACGCGAAGTAACTTCTTGTTGTTGAAGAT